>JAQFZF010002258.1:0-12678 GCA_034695365.1 Enchytraeus norvegicus
CTGAATTCATGAATTTTTAACCAATGCCACAGAGTACCTTTATATCTAACTAATAAACAACATATATTTATAATAAAACAATTTCAATTAAGAGATATCGTAGAAATTTACTAGCGATATTTCTGATGTGAGTTAGTCCGCTTTTGCATAACACCAACCCACTATAACATATAACAATAATAATAGCAGAAAGTGTTAATTGGACGTTCCTATCTTCATCTCAAGATGATGTTGGTGAAGCTAATATCTCATCTCATCGAGTAATCACAACTTGACAGAGAAAACTGAAACTATAAGATATAATAATCGGAGTCTTGCTACAGCACATGAGTAAATAATGAAAATATCCTATACACAGAGTATTGATATTTAAGTATAACAAATCATATTTGATATTATTCGACACAATAAATCAAAGACGTAATAATAATAATAATAATAAAGGATTAACGTCCATTTCCTCATCCAGGGATGATGCCAGGGACGTCGACATACAATCTTACAATCATATAAAAGAACATAAGCATTCAGATTAGAGTGTACAAAATATATACACACAAATCATTGTAATCAATCAATCAATTATGAGTTAGCGCCCAGTTCCTCACCCGACGTCAATGTCAGGGACGTCAGCGTAATAGTTAGCATTAATATCCATATTACAATTAACCAATCAGTCAATTAATTAACAGCAACATTCTTACTCTATGGAATGAACACATATTAGTTATAATGATATTTATTGTATGATTCTGACCATTTTACCATTTCAAAACTGCATAATTTAAAAAGAATTACTGTAATATATTTTTTTACAATTCAATGCAAATTGTTTCCGCGGCAATTTCAGCGAGACGACATTCTATAGCCTCGGAGATTTTAAAACATAAACACTTATTTTAACTTTTCTAATGCAATAAATATCAATTTTACTTATTAATTTTTTGCCTCGGGTCATTTACAATTCAGAGCATAATTTATTGAATTTTTGTATTGTCTATTGCCCTATGTAGTATAATATATTATTTATAAACATCTCATTGATTTTTGGCCATTTATATTTTTAGGGTTGGCTGGCGGGGTTTGCATTTTGACAAAATTTTGAGATGTGTATAAATATATTATAAAGAGCAATTTCTAACGGTAAATAACATGCTATTTGAAACTGAGTTGGACTCCTACAACAAGCATTTATAATAAAATATCTACATACAGGCCTACACTATTCTTGTGAATCTACACATTAGACACGCCTTCGACAGTTAATCAGTGAATATCTTAAGTAATATATGCTTAACATTGTTGAATACAGGCTAAGAATAGCGAGATAACTAAATCTTCAAGTTATTGCGTATTACGCTCTAGCAACATCATCGCCATTAATCAACGAATTCTTATCGACTTAATTATTAAAAGACACCACACAGCGAAGTGATATGAGAAAAATATACACATACACAATAATATCCTGTATTGCAATTTGTACAAGAATTGGCGTAGTATCTACTGTAAAGATCATATAACTGTATTATAACCATCTTCAGTTATTGCTGGTAATAACTTAGGAAGCAATTTTGCCATGCTATGTGCCAAACATTTAAGAATTTGTAAGAGAGCTCTCAAAATGTACACATTGAAATTAAAATAGAATATCCTAAAACTTATAACATATAAATTTTTGTCCATTTACACATCTCCAATACACTCAAAATGTTCTTATACACGCCAATTACACCTCACGTTCTTTGTTCGGCTAATACTTGAGAAAATCTGCAAAATGCTATCAAATTCTAAAAATCAAAATAGCCAAAACTGATGTTTAATAAATTGGTGACATCGATTTTAGCGAGACTTTATAATGTAGAGAATACAGAAAATAAATCAACTCATAATTTAAGCCAGATTTGATCAAATCACTAAGCGTTTCTACGCATCTAAATTATTTACAATTTATGTTTAATTACTATAATTCTACAACATAAATTTCTGTGCTGTATCAAAACGTCACTATCACTTCAATTTTTATGAAATACATTACATAATAGGAGCCTGTTGAACTGATTTAATCTATGACGTCCTGAGAAGCCACAAGGCTTCTGAGCTAGACGTTAAAGTGACGTTAACATACTACAATTATAATTCAATCGATAAAAAATAAATTTATATTATTGGTTACGCAAGGTCATATAAGAATAAGGATTGGTCAATCTTTGAATCAATTTCCTACTACGTTACAATCCTGTCTAATCAGATCGCAGTATTCCACGGCCACTAGACTGACAGAGACACGAAGGAACTATATCGAGCTATGTTACGCTTTAGTATATCTGAACAGGGACCAAGAACTCGTTCAAATCTATCGCGATCCATCTTCACGCAGCGCAGGACTCCGCTAGCCACAACCGTTGCAGCCCGAGGTCGGTCTAGTAGCAGGGCTATCTCACCTGCGACAAATAACACAGTAAATTAGAGAATTAAATTCAATGGATATAATTATGTTTTTAAAAATAAAATTTCTCAATGCATTTTTTTGTCACGTACTTTACCACATGACAAGCGCACATGCCACTTCCATTTCAGAGTTGATTTTGTGTGATTTGTTTATTTGTTACCACTCCATGATTAATAGTACCTTTGACTTTTGATAGCGCAGGTGCAAGATAAACCATCTATGTTTCTTATTATCTTTGCAGACAATCAGTGATGTGTATATGTTACATCACTACAGGCGGCATGAAATTCTTATGATATTTGTTTAGTCTATTAACTAGAATTTTGATTCTTTCATGTAACCCATACAGAGTTTTTTTAAACTCTCGTAGATGTTAGTGACACCATTATTCTTTTGCTGAACTACTATATTTACTTAAATGCTTTGTCTGTTGAAATAAATGAAGCATGAAGTGACAAAAAATGTAATAAATCTAAATGTCTAAAGTTCTGAACTATAAAGAAAATTAATAACTTATAACATAAATAATTAAATATAATATATTAAAGAATGCCTGAAAAAAATTAAAAAGTGAATGACATAAATAAAATTATCACTACAGTAGATCAAATATTTCATATTAAATGACACAATAAGTCCATGATTGAATAATAATGATTAGAACCAATATAATAACTCCGTCATTTTGCAAAAAAAAATTCATTTTTTACTAAACTGAAAATAAGAATAATACATATTTGAATAGGAAAAACTTACACATATTATTTTCTTGACAATACTCCAACATAACTTAATTTTATTATTGTATTTTTAACTTGACTAAATTGCCAGTTTTATGGATAAATGGACTCGCGCCTTGTTTGATCAGTTTTGAACCCTGTTCTCTGTCAGCACTTGTGACTTGAAAACTGAGTTTGATTTGACCAGCTAGTATTGCTTGTGCTTTTTGGGACAAACCTGATATCGTTGCCAGATGAAGAAATGGATGTTAAACCCATATTGTATTGTACTAACAAACGCAGTCAACTCACCAAAGTAATCCGACGGTCCCAGTCTAGCGACTTTTACAGGTTCCTCATTCTCTGACCTCTTCTGATATACATTAGCAGTACCCTGAGCATACAGACAGTACAAATAGTACAGTTAGTACAAAGTTAAGTGTCCTTTCTCTGATCTCTTCTGATATACATTAGCAGTAATAATTATAGCATATTTTATTTATCTCACCAGACGACGAGATAGCCGGGATTCGTTTCCAAATTTGACTGCGCTATCGCAGTCGTTAGAGCGTGTCTTGGTAAATGTACACCGATTGCTTGCTATTATAGCAATGGAGAGTAAAGTAGCTCGCCAAGGCTTACAACTCGTGGTCTTCACTGGGCTTTGAACCTGCAACCTCATGATTCAGAGGCCGCAGTTCTGCCATTAGACCACGGAGGCTCTGTACAGACATTAGCTGTACCCTGAGCATACAGACAGTACCGTTAGTTAGTTGGTTATTTTATTTCAAAACCACAATAATTCAATCATTTGCACATTTTCAGTGAACAAAGAAAAACAATCACGACATACAATTAGAAAATTGTAAATCAACTAAACAATTATGTGGTTTTAAGGTTTCCTGAGGGATGTTTCGGCCACCGAGCAGGACACCTTTATGATAAAATGAAAATATATTATAAAGTGTCATGAATGAAACAATTATTATTCAGAAGGTAGTCGGTAGGCACATATCCCTATCCAGTATCCTTACTCATTAAAAAGCCAATTCAACTATTCAGATAAATATTGAAAGAATACTATTGATTGATTGTACTTCTACAATATATAAAGAAATCGCTTGCCTCCCCCTCATTTAGTATCATCATCAAACAGTACTACGATGCATTAATTACTATGATTGGTGAATGATTGATTGATCTAACTTAATGAATGATCATACCTCTACAATGATAAAGAAATCTTCGCCTGGCTCCCCCTGTCTAACTATCTCTTCTCCGTCATCAAACTGTACAGACTCCAAAGCATCGGCCACCGTGTTCTGCTCCCACTTATCCAGGTTCTCTGTGGTTTCAATCAATCAATCATCATTAACGTAAGTGTAGGAGATGGAGGCTGCACCTCGACATTTTTCAGGCATTTACTGTTTTCGCGCAAATGTGTTTTTATTAACATATGTAAACTTCTCGGGTAGACTGTTTCAGAATTTGTTTTCGGGCACTATTAAAATTCAGCCCCCCATCCAATCAATACTAAAAATTTGAAAAGTTTAGTGATTCAAATTTTTCATTTATAAAGTTGCTTGTATTGGGGTTGGGCCGGGTAATTTGAGAATTGATCAACCAAAAACTGCATGTGTTTCGTAATAGACAACTAAAGCAGATAGTACAGTAAAAAGATTTGATAGTCATGTGGTCCATTCGATGACTTCGGTGTAACAGACCATTGGTCACTCAACCAGGCTTATTGTCTAGACTGCCACATTGACTGTGGACTCTGGCTGTTTGCCTACTTGACTCTTCAATGTTCATTTAGCGTTACTGTGCCATTGGGAATATATCGGTGCCTTCTCTCTCTCTCGCTCTCTCTAGTGAACTGCCAAAAGCAATTGGCCTACACATCAAATTCACCATCTGCTATCACGCTCAATAATGAGCACTCCACTGACCAACGAGTTTATCCCATCACAAAGGCTATGCCTTTACCACTCCTAAAATGCAGCCTTCAACTTGGTTTCAGAATATGGTTTCAGAAATGATTTTCCATTGGCTACCTCAGTTATTGAGATAGTTGGCTCTTATGAAACAAGCACAGTTTTCGGTTGGGTTTCTATTCTCAAGTTCCCCGATCCAACACAGCACACTTGAAACACCAGGCCTATGTAGGTACAATCATACTACAATGTATTTTAAATACATACTTAGCAACAGGCAAAGTTCAAAATAATTAAGTTAATATAAAAATAAATATATACAGATTTAAATTGAGAGTGAATTCATAAATAGCTAACAAAGAACAATTCAAAGTTCAAACCTAGTATAGAGACTTTGCCCAGGAATTCTTCATACATAGCTCGCTTTCTAATAGTACTTCCCTGCAACAAAGACAGAATATCATATTAGCCTGACACAATTTAGTTTTTATTATCTTTACACACAATACACAATAAAATCAGCAATCAATTAACAAGTTAGCTGCAAATTAATCCAAACAATATCAGATCATAAACTAAGGAGAGGACTATCGGTATCATTAAAAATGCAATTTAATCAATCTATAGATTTTAAACTTTTAAATATGAATTTCGTTTTCATAGTATGGCATTGTATAAATAAATAAAAGTTAATCAACAGGGTCTCAAAGAAATTATAATTAATTTTAAAAACAACGTTGCATACAACACAGCTCAACGCTTAAGAGTCTCAAGAGTCCTGTATTGTGTATCACTATACATGTGGGAGTTCAATTATCTCACTATCTCACTGATATCGCTGACCCCCTACCCCATTAAGGACACAAACAGACATTAAACCCGGCTTTAGCCTTTTACTAATGATGATTTCATTGATATTTACCATGAGAATACGACGATAGGAGTCACGATCAATACCCCATAGCTTAACATCTGTCTTAGCCTGCAACAATACACATACAATATAATAACAGTAATATTTAATTATAAATTCACAATGCATAAAAATCTATCCTATAAAATCACTGAGCTCTGATTCAATAATTCTAAATACAAATAATTATTAAATATATATTGTCACTTTTCTCGACGTGATAATTGTGATTTTCTGTAGCTATTCTCATACATTAGACACCTCTTAAGAACATGCACAGTTAAAGGCGAATATATTCTCAAGTGTCAGGGACCCAATACCTATGCCGATAAGTGGACAAATTATAACTCTAAGATGGTTTGCCAGTCATTTTAGTATCTAAATTAGTCAAATCCTACAAATCATGACAAGTTTAAGTTGGAAGTCATCAGCCAATCAAAGAAGCGAGTTTTACGTCCCGTTTCAGAAGCTCAGGAGTCATGTATTGTGTATCACTATACATGTGGGATTTTCTCTTCGAGATGGCTTTTTGATTTTTATTTATCTTAACCACTGCCAGTCAATTTGTCTACACCACTACACTGGTCATGGTAGGGATAATTGTTGCAAGGAATGTTCAGTTTGTGATACCAGCATGGAATTTTCAGGGATGTTTGTTAACATGCATCTTAACGTCTTCAGATAAGGAGGCCTTGAAAATTCGTCCTGGACAGAAAATGGCGGCCATTTTTAACAATGGCGGCTGTTTCGATACAGATTATGCTTTTTCGACCTTTAGACCAAAATTTTCAATATAATACCAGCATGGAATTATATTACATGGTAGACCATTATATGGAGCATCAAAATACCTATCTTCTGATGTACTGAACTAGTCTGTGCGTTGAACAGATTCACGAAAATTGTTAACAAGATGGCCACCATGTATACTTTTTTTAACATTTTTCGAGCCATAGATCACAATTTTCAATATAACAATGGTAGATCATCATTATGGAGCACAATATTGCTCTACTTGAACTTGCTAGGCATGCACTGCAGCCTACCAGTCTGGTTGCAGTCAGTCATCAATAGGCCAACCAAAATTGCAGAATCCTGGTGATTCCTGATGGATTAAGACAGATGGTCAGTGGCACATTTTAAGAACTGAGATTGTACCTGTGGCAGTTATTGTTATACAACATTGTTATATTGAGCATTATTTAGAATGGCCGCTAAATTTTCGTGAATTCTATTCATTGCACAGACTCCTTCAGTACATCAGAAGAAATTTATTTTTATGCTCCATAATAATGCTCTACCAATGCTATATTGAAACTTGTGATCTAGGGTTCGAAAAATGTTAAAGCGCATACATGGCGGCCATCTTGTAGAAAATACACGCTAATTTTCGTGAATTCTGTTCATCGCACAGACTCGCTAAGTACATGAGAGGAAAGGTATTTTATGCTCCATAGTTATGGTCTACCATTATAATATTGAAAATCGTGCTCTATGGCTAGAATATGCTAAAAACGCATACATGGCAACCATCTTGTCAAATTTTCGCGAATTCTATTCATCGTGCAGACTAATACAGTACATCAAAAGATAAATATTTTTACACTCCATAATAATAGTCTACCATTGTTATATTGAAAATTGTGATCTATGGCTCGAAAAATGTTTAAAACTTATAAATGGTGGCCATCTTGTTAAATTTTCGCAAATTCTATTCATCGCATAGACTAGTTCTGTACATCAAAAGACAGGCATTTGGATGCTCCATAATAATGGTCTACCATTGTTATATTGAAAATTGCGATCTATAGCTCGAAAAATGTTAAAAAAGAATACATAGTGGCCATCTTGTTAGCAATTTTCTTTAATCAATTCAACGCACAGACTAGTTCAGTACATCAAAAGATAGGTATTTTTATGCTCTATTATATTGGTCTGCCATTGTCATATTGAAAATTGTCATCTATGGCTCGAAAAATGTTAAAAACGTATACACGGCGGCCATTTTGTGAAATTTTCGTTAATTTTATTCATCATACAGACTTGTTCAGGACATCAAAAGATGGGTATTTTTATGCTCCATAACAATGATCTATCATTGTTATATTGAAAATTTTGGTCTAGGGGTCGAAAAAGCGTAATCTATATCAAAACGGCCGCCATTGTTAAAAGTGGCCGCCATTTTCTATCAATCACGAATTTTCAAGGCCTCCTTATCTGAATACACTGAGAAACATGTTAACAAACATCCCTGAAAATTTCATGCTGGTATCACAAACTGAACAATTCCTGTGTAATCTGGTAACAATCCGCTCTACTATCAACGTATGGAAAGGAGTCACTACACTGGTCAGCGTATGGAAAGGAGTCGGAAGACTCAACCTTTTTCATGTGGCCATTGTCTGCTAGCATTTCGATCGCCGCACACCAAGGGTACACGCAATTAATTATTGCTGTCTAAATCCCTAACTTTCTGCAGAGGTTCACTATAAGAAGTTTCCTACATAGAAAAATGGTGTTTACTACAAAGTACACTACAAAGTATTTTATTATGAATAAAGCTCACTGCAGAGACAAATCCACTTTAACCTACAGAAAACACTGAACAGGAGAAAATACAGATCCTGTTTAAGGATAACATTGAAAATTCTACTGAGACAAAGTGTAAAAATTGACGCTATGTGCAGAATATTTCACAGGTCGATTTAAATTTAGGCCGGACTAACACAAAAAAATAAGCCGTAGATCAGTGGGCAATGCTTAGTCAGCATTTATGTTAAAAAATTAAAATTCGGTTGGCTTTTTCCCTGAATAGCTAAAACAAGGGCTGCAATCTCTGTATTAACTATCCCGTGTTAATTTTCCATAGTTGGTTCCGGAAAAATTGTGAACTTACACCAACCGAAAACTGCAGGTGCAGTAAGAGGCGACAAATGCAGATGCCGAAGTGAAATGCAGTGGTCAGTGCCAGGACTTCTGTCCACTTGATCATTTGGTCACTCAAATTTCACATTTGCAGATATCCTGCCACATCGGTTGTAGCATATGGCAGGCTAGACTACTCTACCTTTCACCGTTCAAGAGCGCTTGTGATATTTATACCCGATATCTTTGGTAAATTTAGCCCATGGTCTAAAGTACTCTAAACTAACTAAGCTCATTTAACCCCAGGGTCAGCGAAATTCAGTTTCTTTGCAACATTGTTTTAGCTAACTGCTCAGTTATCATTAAACAGTCAAGTCTCGGCCGGTTAAATTAACCCTGTGGGGTTAGCTAAATAGCTGAGCTCAGCTTTTCAAAAACTTTGTCTCTGCGCATGCGCATTATGCTAGGCTCCACCTTAAGACCGCCCATGACACACCCCAGGTATAGGACGTTTCACATTAAAACACAGGAGAATAGCTCTAATTTTCTCTATTTTGACCAAATGTGGGGATTTCGTTAAATATGTATATAATAAAAAGTATAGATACAGGTATTAAATACAAGATGTACAAATTCGTTCTTTAATTTTGGTCTGAAAACTCGTGAAAGACATGAATTTGTGACTTTATGTGTATAATTGCCATTGATTTGATGCAATGTTTGGGTGCAATACTAATCACTAGAATTTCAAATGCTGAGAAGGTCTATTAAATATCAGGCGCGACCAGCAACCAATCAACAACCGAGTCACGGTGAAGCGACCCATGGATGACGTGCTGGGTTAAATTAACTCAGTGGTTATACAATTGACCTAAGAAATGCACGTTTTTTATCGAGTTATCTGCGCAGTTAATTCAATGCGCAGATAAACCAACTTTAACCCAACAGCAAAGAAACTAGGTATTAGTTAAGAGTGCACTTTATAGAAGCTTGCGGACTGAATTACAGTTCACAAACCTTGACAGTTGCAGCTCTTGGTTGACCATAAATCAGAGCCAATTCACCAAAGCTGCCGCCCTCACTTATCGTATTAGCATACTCATTGTTCACCAGAACCTGTTATAGATATCAAGCAAAATAGCGTAGGAATATTCAATTAGAACCATTGAATTTTATATACTGTAGCTTATCTGTTTCTGAGTAGCAATGATCAGAATGTTCTGTAAGAGAACGAGAACGGTGGAAAACCATGACCATCAATGCCTGGAACTGGTAGGCGACCAGAAGGAAAAAGTAGATTTTTAAACAAGCGCTGGTTTTAATAAATGTAGCTAATTTAATTCATTTGTGATTAACTACTGATTGCGCATCATTGTAAATTATTGATAAGAATAAGATATTGATTATTACATAATTATATATATATATATATACCATAAAATAAAATAACTAAATGATTTAATATAGGCCTAATTACTACTGTATTAACCCTCTCAGATTATCTCTGCCAATAAGCAGTATACAGAGAGAGAGAGAGATAGCGAAAATGAGTGAAGATAGATGGAGTGAGACAGAGAGAGAGAGAAAGAGAGAGAGAGAGTGAATGAGAGAGAGAGAGAGATTTGCTATGTATACCTCTACATCACCCTGGTCAATAACGTAGAAATTGTCGCCCACATTTCCTATAAACACAGCAAATAGCAAGCACATACAAAATAATAAATTTAAATCACGAACATACATAAATGTTCACTAACAAAATAAATATCAATATACCTACAGAAACCTACTGTTACTATAGCAACTCACCGTTGATATTAAGTATCCTATTGATTGGCATTCACATTGTAAATTAAAATGCACCCATTGATATTGAGTACTTTGATCAAACCAGGTAGTAAGATCAAATTCCAGACTTGCAGAAGTTAAGACTGCTGCACAGGTTGTGCCGTTTGGTTACGATGTCTATGTCTATTGTTTGCTCTGTTATTTGTAAAGAAAATATCTGTGTTGTGCTGGATATCAAGAAGAAAATTAATGAGTTCATTTAGTGGTAATGTGCAATTTGCATAAAGCGACAGATTTAAAAATGAGCAACCCTATCAATTGATTATTAAAAGTAAGCGGTTTTAAAAGGAAAAATGGAATACAAAATTTTATTATTATAAGGGCTCCGCAGGCTTAGTACTTGTACCTCAAAATTTGATTGCAAGTATTTTTAGTACAATATTTTGTTCCTAATGTCATAGTCAGATGATGAAATGGGCATTAAATTCGTAATTGATTTGGATTGATCGATTAAGATAAAAAACTAATTAATATAATTAATCAGAATATTAATTAATAGACCAGAAAAGGGCGCCAAAATTTGACAGTAAAGAATTTTAGATGTTAATAGCCATTTTAACTAATTTTCGTATGGCAAATTTGATATGATTCGCCGATTTTCAAAAATTGCTCTGAATATATGGATCTAGCAAATCGGCCTATCTCGCCCCATTATAGATATAGAAGCCAGGTTAACATTGAACTTTTCTTGTCTATAGAAGTAGGCATACCTTGTTGAATGATGATCTCACCAGCATGTCGATGTACAGCGAACATGGCGTCAAAGATATCACTAAAATAATATAATAAATAGACCGGCCTACATTACCCTAGCACTGCAATAAGAAGTAATTCGCATTAATATCAATGAAATACATAACATCAATTGCAATGTAATTTAAGAAATAATTTGTGCACATTGATATCACTGATGTAAATAAAATCACATTAAAAACGTGCAATTGATAGAAGTAATTTGCATTTAAGTCTATAGAAAAAAAAACTTTCTTTATTGATATCAGTGAAATGAGAAACAATAATCTCATCAATAATACTGCAATAAAGTATTTAATAAATAATTCACTATAAAGAAATTTGTATTCATGTTCTGCAATAATGACTATTGACAAGCTTTTAACCTATTATTTCATTTACACAAATTTCATAACAAAGCTGCTAGAAATGTGATTTTTAGACAGTGGTGGGCAATAGTTAACTAAATACTAGTAAACAGTCAACTATTTTAGTTTCCCTTTTGCAAATAGAAACGTTTAAATGCGCACCTTCGTTCGTTATCGTCGAGATGTGAAAACAGAAGATTCTTAGAGATGGCCCGGGATAGAGCTGACATCGTTTTGTAGTCCTTCGGCACTACCTGAAAATATTGTATAAAATACGATTGATTAACAATCAATCAATCAATAAATAAGGATTTAATGTCCGGTTCCTCACCAGAAGGCGATGTAAGAGACGTTCCAAGCGGAATGTGCAACTGCAGACAGCTTCCGATCACCATCTGGAACACTCCAGCAAATGCATGAGCCGTAACAAATTTATGCGTATCAGTAATCGATTGCAGTACTTGGCATACCAGTCATTAAAATCAAATGAGTAAATATGTAATTATATATATATTTAAATTGTCAATATTTCAGTAGCTCGTTACCATTTAATTATCTATACGATTATCATTGCTATTTTTTAAATTAAGTTGTATAATACAAAACTTATTGATTTAAGATTAGACATTGACAAAATAAATATTGTAGATTATTATTCTTTACTTTAAAATATTGTCTGAAATCAGAAGATTCTAAATATCACGCAAAATGTAAAATATGGAACTACTTTGAGAGTTTATTTCTCCAGAATTCATAAATAGGCTTAGTATTCCAGCACTGATAGTTTTCTTTTAAATTCACTGATATTTGATTATGTTTACGTTTACCTTACATTAATTTATTTTTT
>JAQFZF010002259.1:0-12677 GCA_034695365.1 Enchytraeus norvegicus
TGAGAGAGAGACAGAGAGAGAGAGAGAGAGAGAGAGATATAATATAATTGGTATATAATATATTTTAATATAGTTGATAATATTATTGATTAACTTATTGATTTTACTGATGTTGGTCGATGTTGTGGCACTAGCTAATCATTAAATTATGACACAGCGACTTTAAGCTTAACCTACCAACCAAAAAATGACTTTATCGTGAAGTCATTAGATTAGAAGCATACTCTGATAGAATAATCAATTATCTACCTCTTCATCTGCAGTATAGTTGATGGTAGAGTCTGTTTGACTTCGTGGTATGGCTGTAACTCCAGGCCAAGTCTCTCCAGTCCCACCGTCATGACCAAAAGCCTGATGGCTCTGCCGGGACTTAACCGATGAGAGACTGTCCCTTCTCATTCTTCCCATCCCTGCTCCCCCTGCTGAACCATTTCCACCTCTGTTTTTGTTAATCAGCTCCCTAGCGACCCCCCTGACACCTCCCCCGGCTCCTGTGGCAGCTAATCCAGATCTTAGGTCCAGTTCCTTAAAGCTACTTTCAGCTCTAACCTGCGGGTCAGGACTGTCGCTGGTGATGGTGATGATCGGCTTGCAGAGAGACAGTTCTGATTTCTTTCCCGCGCGAGATAGCGTCACCAACTCTCTGCTTCCCATCAAATCTCTTCCTTCCATGATGGAAAGAGACGTCATGTCTGATTGAATCAATCCCACGTCTTGGTCTTCCTCTTCCTTTTTGTGCTGCTTGAAGACTGGCATGCTTTTTCTTCTGGCAGCATCCATCAGGAGAGAGTCGGACTCGTCACAGGCCAATCCATCTGCTCCACTGTCCTCTTCCTCCGAATCCATGTGACCTTGAAACACATCTCTCGGTGACCTTTGACCTCTTGTTAAGGTAGGGGTCAGCTCACGGTTGCTGAGAAGATGCTCTCGTTCAGCAGGGGTGGAATCTCTCTCAGGGGAGGAACGGGTGCTGCGGGAGAGGCGTCCAGCCATCGCCTCCCCCCGTGACCGGCTCAAAGCAGCCCCCGTCCCCCCAAATGCACCTGTACTACCCCCTCCACCCCTCAAACTTTTAAATCTATCGCTGAAAACCTTAATCTTCTTAAACGCCGGTTCAGATTTAACGGCTTCACCCTCCATTTCTTTCGATTTTTTCTGCAGAGAGTGGAATATTTCGGATATTTTCCCCCCGCTTTCTTCGCTCACTGAGATGCCTTCCAGACGACGTCCCAGACTCTGCATCTCCTCCATACAGAGGCGCTCGATGGCAGCAGAGTCTTTTCGGGGACTGACTGGGGTGGCTGCCTCTGTGAATGCAGGGGTGGTGAAGGAGGAAAGGGTGGTGATGGGATCAGGGGTCGGAAGGGACCGGCTCCGCTCTCTGCAGCGCCCCTCAAAACCATCCAGCTCAGAGGAGATGGCGATGAGACGATTGTGGACGTATTTGAGGGCCCAGTGAACACCTTCACGACACCATCGAGCACTGAAGAGACATTTGAGGACAGCCACGTCCAGATATGTGGCGTCCAGAACACTTTCTGAGGAGTAGCCTCTTCCAAACGTCGTCTGAAGTGATTGACCCGGGTCTTCACCCAGTGCCAGAGAGGCGCCCAGGATCATTGGACTAGCCAGGGCTGCCTGAATGGATGAACGTCTTTCCGTCGATGAGCATGCTGGTAATCAATCAATCAATCAATAAATCGATCAATCAATAAACTTGTCGGCTTAAGTTGCCGCTAGTGAAGATCATAAATGAAAAATAATAATAAAATCATCTCTAGATGAGGAAGCGTGTGTCAAGGTTTTAGGAAATTGTACTGATAGCACCCTAGAACGCTATTAATTTACACTTTATGAATTAGGATTAATGTCTATTTCTTGATTATTTATAATACTCCGTTAATAAAATGTAGGTTTGAGTGTGTTTAACGTAAAGGTTCAGAAGCACAAAGCTTCTCTTCAAGACGGCTCAACACAATCGAGCAACTACCGTCACAAAAATTGGTATAAAGATAAATATTACAGCTTTTACTCTGCCGAAGAACCCTGCAGTTTACTACAGAGTGCAAAGCAAAGATTAGCATAGAATAAACTGAAAGTGAAAAAAGATGTGTACAAATTGTACATTGTACATAGTATAATGCATTAAGATTATGTCCTGGATAGATAAGATGAATGTAAAAAAAGTAGCAAATACCTTCTGCACCTCCACACATGCAGCTCGCTCCGGTCTCATAACAGATGGGGCACAACACTTCTGGGGCCGGCTCCGCACAAATCTGTGAGGTCACGGTTTCTGCTGTACTCAATGCGCATACGTCACTCATACGTGCTAGAGGTGCCAGTAAGGAATCAGAACGTCCCTCTCTTTTCACGTCTCGTTGTCCTTCTATGTCTACTAGAATACCCTCTCCTGCCTCCTTGTCACTGCTTTCATCACCTCCTATAGTGCAAAATAAATAGATTTCATAAATAGAAAAATGTTTTCATTGATGATCTATGACGATTTAGCGGTTCCTGAAAAGAATGATCTTATGGAATCACACCACGTGCTAGAAGCCACCTATAGATTTCATACTTTATTTACTGAAAACTATTTTAATTACCATAACCAACAGACAATAACAAATCCTTTCCATCAAAGACTGACTTAAGTGACACAAGTGCATAATTACATCAATAGATGCAATTATTAATTTTAAGTGCAATTATTATTGATGTAATTATGACACAAGTGCATAATTACATCAATAGCAGATTGTAATCATATTCATACGTCCCTGAGATCGCTTCGGGTGAGGAACCAGACGTAAAATCCTCATTGTATTTTATTGTATTCCATTAATTTGTAGAACGTAGAAATGATCAGAACCGCAACGAGAACAAGAACTGTGGCAAGCCATGACCGTCAACGACAGGAACGGGCAGAACACCTGATAGAAGAAAAAAAAGTAAAAACATTACCAACCCATATATACATCGCTTGCAGAGGTGCCCTTGCCCACATAGATGTTTGCCACGTTACAGTTGGGCTTGCTAGCACCACCACGTCGCTGGGCCTTCAGCAGTATTCGTCTCGCCTTGACCGGTGTCAGGAAACATGCCACTTCCGGCTGCCTGTATGTGCATTATACAGGGTGAGTTTCAAAAATACCCCCGACCAGCGAAATCTCAATAACTTTGTCAAAACTCAAGGTATATTAAACATATGTTTAAAAAATAGAGGGGAGGTTTTTTTGACATATAACCTCCAAATTTGGTCGAGAAATATTAATTATTAAAAAAGTTACACGTTTCTACGAAAAAAGTTATAAAACAACAAATTTACAAAGCTTATTCAACATGCAGTCATATCTTTTTGAATTTAGGCCTAATTTTGGGCCCGGAGAAGGGCCGTTTGTTGATGCTGCCGATTCTACTATAGAATGTGTGTGCAAAGTGATCGCCATCTGTTCCAATGCACGCCTGTAGCCTCTTCCGGAATGCTAGCACAGCCAGGTCGCTAGTCTCTTGTGGAATGTCTTATAACATTTCCTCTCCAGCACAGTCTTGAGTTCAGCCTTGTTGGTAGGGTGTGGACTGTGGAGTGTACACTTTGACCGCTCAAGAATAGCGCCTCAGACGTGGCAATCGAGAGGATTGAGTTCAGGGGAGTTTGGTGGCCACTCATCCTTCTTGACGGACTCCGGAATATGCTATTCGATCCATATTGTACCATGGCTAGTTTAATAAGCTCTGTTAATATATTTTTCTGAGTTTTTTCGTACAAACCCTGTAACTTTTTTAATAATTAATATTGTTTGACCAAATCTGGAGGCTAGATGTGAAAAATCCTCTTCGAGAAGTCTGTAAAATATTTCTAAAATATCTTGAGTTTTGACGAAGTTACTGAGATTTCGCTGGTGTGGAGTATTATTAAAACTCACCATGTATATAATACATTGTTTATATCTTTTAAAATAAATTTTATACTACCTACTCCCCGAAATAAAGCAAAATCAGTACAATCTGCGCAGTCCTGCACAATTTAAGTTACCTTGCAAGGATGATAGAAAGTTTATTAATCGTATGCTGTTCAAGTGTCAGGAGCATTAGGTCTTAATATCTCCTAAGACCTCCTTTTTATTCTGCAGCCTAATGACTCTAGATAATATTAAGTATACAACATAGGAACTTGTATTAGACAGTACGTCGATTACTAGGTCCGTGGCACATTGGTTTAGTCGGCCAGTTTGTGTCGAACCAAACCAGCCATAAAATAACATTACAATAGATGTAAGCCAAAATCATACGTAACTTTGACTGTTTGATAAGGCGCTGTATATAAAACAATAAATCTCCATAGACCTACCGATAATTCCACAAAGCATCCCAAAGTCTCCTTCCATTCTCCAGCTTCAGGCTGCCGAAGTCGGAAGGCTTGAGGACGTTTAGCAGTGGAATGAGCATGTAGACAAAGAGATGGATAGAGTCCAGTGAGTGGAGATAGGAATTTATGCTGCGGCCAGACTGCACCTCTAGTTCATTGTCCTCGCACTCAGAGGCAGCGTCCAATATGACCCAGTGTAGGGTGTAGAAAAGCTTGACCTCATTAGAGGTCAACTTTGGTGGAGAGTCTAATCCCAGAGATTCTTTCTGTCTGTTCTCTAGGACCTGCAAAGAAACATAGAGTACTATACCAATATCTATATATTTATATTTATAATTATTATATCTATATAAACATAATTTTGATAATGCTCAGACTTAAAAACAATAGAATCATCGTAGAAAATAAGGGCTAAAATTAACTTATTCTTCAAATGCTGTAAGATATTCGCTGAGACTTTCTTGCTAGTGATATCAGTTTATAAAATCTATTCTACACTTATGCTACATTTCATTTTTTTTATTTTCTTTCACTTTATGCACCAACAAATGGTCAATCTATTCAGTAAGGTCAATTTGGTTAACTGTAACTAATATGCAAAATAAATGTAGACTTTCTTGAGAGTAATAACAATTCATTCATTTATTAATTTATTTATAGATTACATGCCAAACTTCGTGTAGCGGTTTGTCTTATAATCCGAGGAAAAGTGAAAATGTGGCCTATATCGATCTGGTAGATTGATTGATTGATTAACTTATTTATTGATTCATTCGTTCATTGGTTCAATTATTGATTGACTTATTGATTATAAGCCGATTAATTAAATCATTCGTTCACTGACGAAATCATTGATTATTTTTGATTATAAGCCAGTTATTGATTCATTCATCCATTGATTGATCAATTGATCATAAGCCCATTTATTAATTCATTCTTTCATTGATTCAATCATTGATTCATTTATTGATTTTATTTGATTATATGCCTACCTGAGCGCAATAGTGTATAACATGTGACAGAGAGGCTTGCACAAGCTGCCATCTGCTGGTAAATTGATTGATTGATTGATTGATTTATTGACTGATTTATTGATTCATCCATTCATTTATTCATTCGTCGATTGAACTATTGATTGATTAATTGATTATGATTAGCCCACCTGAGCGCAGCAGTGTATGACATGGGAGAGGGAGGCTTGCACCAGGCGCAGTTTGCTGGTAGATTGATTGATTGACTGATTGCTTGAATGATTGATTGATTGATTATTCACCCACCTGAGCGCAGCAGTGTATAACATGGGAGAGAGAGGCTTACACTAGGAGCCATCTGCAGTTAGATTGATTGATTGATTGATTTATTGATTTATTTATTGATTATATGCCTACTTGAGCGCAGCAGTGTATGACATGTGACAGAGAGGCTTGCACCAGTCGCCATCTGTTGGTAGATTGATTGATTGATTGATTTATTTATTTATTGATTATTAACCAACCTGAGCGCAGCAGTTTATAACATGTGACAGAGAGGCTTGCACCAGTCGCCATCTGTTGGTAGATTGATTGATTGATTGACTGATTGATTTTTTTATTATTAGCAAACCTGAGCGCAGCAGTGTATAACATGTGAGAGAGAAGCTTGCACTAGTCGCCATCTGCTGGTAGATTGTATCGCCTCACAGAGGCTTGGTGACAAACCGTGTAGAATATTCTGCACTATCACTCTCTCGAACGACTGTAAATAATCATCCAGTAACAATTACGAAGCAACCAATCAATGCAAATTTAATGTCCGTTTCATCAGCTGACGACGACATCAGGGACGTCTCAAACAGATTTGAACTACCAACCTGTCCAACCAAATGAGACCAGCAAAAACAAATGCTGCAAGTGAAGAGTAGGCCTAAGGTGGATTAACAAATTACCAGTAAACAAATGTAATATCATTTTATGATCAGGAAGACACATACGAATCTTAAGCCTCAGTTATTAGCTATTACTACGGATTGGAATGCTTCAAATATATTTCACTATTTATTTCCACTTTAATATTTATTTATAGAAGATAGAATTTTCGGAGGGGGCATTGAGAAATTTTGATCAGAAAATTTCTTTGCAACCACGGCCTTAGACCGAAGCAAACTCCACAATCCTAATTAAGATTTTCTAAATAAATACAATAATACATTGATAAAAACATCGAAATACATCGAAATAAATACAATAATACAATAATAATACAATAAAATATTGAATACGATATGGATTCAATGCAATACAATATTTCTAGCGTCCGTTTCATCTTTCGACGACGACATCAGAGACGTTGCAAATGACAGTAGGCCCTAATAATGTGACAAATCAGGTATGGCTTACCACGCACGACGCCTCACACTGTTTTCCCAACTTCTGCCGAACAAATGGACTGCACACAGTAACACAGAGCAACTAGTAAATAGTGGTAATAGAAGTATCCGTGCTGTCCAGTGTTGGTTCCCGGAAACTTTAGAATTTAGACCGACCGAAAACTGCACGTGTCGTAAGAGACGACTGACGTAGATGCCGTAGTGAAGGGCTGAGTGGTCTCGCCATGACTTCTGTGTACTTGACCATTTGGCCGCTGAAATTCCAGATTAGCAGAGGTCCTGCCACATCGGTTGTGGCATATGGCAGGCTAGGCTACTCTACTTTCACTATTCGAAAGCGCTTCTGAGACTAAAGTTAAGAGTGCGCTATATAAAAGCTGATGATTGAGAAGTAGAACTAAGTAAAGGAAAATAAATAAATCAATAGTTATTATTAATAGTTAATATTATACCAACATATAAATAAATAAGCTTAGACCTACTTGTGTGAGCTCTGTGTAGGCTAAAGGGCAACGTGTGGGTCTATAGGACAAAGGAGAGAGTGAAACAGAGAGTGAGAGAGAGTGAAACCAAGAGAAGAGAGAGAGAGAGAGAGAGAGAGAGAGAGAGAGAGAGAGAGAGAGACCTACCTAGACTGCCTCCAGAGGAATGACTGAATGGGTATAGGAACAGGTTCCACTCCCCCATTCTTACCATCATTTGACTTGCACTTCTTCATTAGCAACTAGAGATTAATTTAAAAATAATTAATCCATTGCACGTGAGAGCTACAAGCAAATCTCTTATCTCTCATAATAAATTATCGGCCTATAATGTGCTGCAATCAATCAATCAATCAATCAATCAATCAATCAAAAGCTTTTATATAGCGCATTCGTAATTGTGTCTCAGAAGCGCTTTTAAATGTTTGGCAGTGCACTTAACATATCGGGCTCTGGTGAGGCCTGTGCCAATACAATTTGATCGATTTTCTCCAAAGGTTCACAAATAGTGTAGAATTAATTTAAGGTTATAGGGTTGGGTTTAGGGCTTGGATGAAGGGTATGCTATTCTCAAACCCTACCATGACCCTAAAACAGCAATTGAATAAAATCAAATAAGACTCGTGACAAAGGCACGAGCCACATAGACTTCTATTCGTAGTATTAGCCTATATACACACGGTTTGCGAGCCTTGCACTTCAATACCTACATCAAGTTACACGAAAGTCGAGAGTGTTTATAATCGCTGCATCACATCATGTAAAACAGGCGCATGCACCAACACGCACACAATCTCAGTCTCTCACTTACTCTAGCTGCTGCAGCTCCGTGCATAGAAAACTCATTGAGCATGCAATGAACACAATTATTATACTCCAAGCAAAGATCATGCTACCACTGTAGACAAATTCTTAACAGTGGAACCTCTAATAACAGTGAAATAAATGTTGCAGTATGTACAACGTCAATGTTTTAAAGCATAAGGCTTCTCGTCAAGACGGCTCAACACAATCGAGAAACGACCGTCACAAGATTGGGTTCAAGGCTGAAGCTTCAATCAGCTTTTATCCACAGAGTAAAGAAACAAAATAAAGATAAGAACAGCAATTAAGCACAAGGTTCTGATTCAGACTTATCGTAGGCGATTTGATAGAAATAAGAGGTGTCTCAACTTCTCAAGAACACCGTATTACGAAGAAGTTTAAAAAATGGTCAACAACGTCATATTCTATACTGTAGACCTTTTAATCCAGTGCTTTATCAGATAGCAGATCAAGGCAATAAATCCGGATTAATTCTAAAGTCTCGCCCATCAATGAGCACTCTATCGACCAACCCGATTCATTCAATCTCATGGGCCCGTCCTCGTCTACCACGGTGAATTGCAAGATGGTGCATTGTGCTACGTTGTTAGAGCAGTTAATATGCATAATGTCGAGCAGAGGTCCGTGCCTTTGTTAGGGTTTGCCTTTGATGGCCTTTGTTGTCGTGTGGATTAGGAGTTAGAGGTGGGGGTGGGGATACAGACCGCTGCTCTTCACAACCGTTAATATGATTATAAAGACACATTGGCCTAGCGGAATTAATTAAAGAAACGATGGATCCATATAAATTGTAGTAGACAAGTTTTTACATTCAAATTGTGTTTTTATCTAATAGGCCTTATTATAGGCTTATACTGTACACAACTTGTGTTTACAAGGCACATCGATGTTGCAGATTTGGTACTAAAGTATGCATTTTAAAAAATGGAAATACAAATTTTACTGCATTAAACGGTTTTCAAATAAAAAAAATTGCTGATTACTATAATGTCATCAAAATCTTGAGCTCATGTTACCATTGCTAGCTTTTTTGTCGAAGGAGATTCTTTTCTTAAACATGGTAACGCATTATAATTTCAGAAATCGTGGACTTGATGCCGCCGTCTTCCTTACTCGCCGTATCGATCTGTTATTTCAGCAGCTTACACATAATATATGCTCTGTAATATTACGTCTAGCCCGATAGCTTACTTTAGATAAACAAGGTACATATAATTAGTGCTCGAATCACTTAAAAGCTGCGGGGAGGGGGGGGGGCTGGGTTCCCCTAGATATCCAAGATCGATTTCCTTATTTCTTTGCCAATTGTACATCGCATTGCTTGTCTTAACTGAATGCATGTCAGTGAGCCTAAGCTATAGTATAGTAAGCTATAGGCCTAGGTGCACATTTATGCACAGACTAGTAGACTTAAAGTTTAAAGTGTTTGTCATACATCCTGCCATGCTGCACTATGTGACTGTTACATACTTACATACAGAAGCAGCTACAGAGCTAACAATGCGTATTACAATCGATTTAGACACGGCTATATTTCGTTTAACAAGTCGTTCCAGCTATGCAATATAATCGTGTGCAGCTGCTGCCTGTGACAAATCTTTAACTATGGACAGTTAATTGGACAGTGGACACCGACAGGTCTAATTATAGTATACATTGTTATTATAAGGTAGCACTACTTTGCAACAGCAAATCGTGCGTAGCAATTACACACAGAGAAGATTCGACTGCACTATAGCAGTGTTTCTCAAATTCCATGGGGTCGCGACCACTAAAAAAAAGGTGGCGACCCACCATGATTTCTTGGTATAGTTCTTATTGTTTTCGGGTTTCTCAATTTGATTAGCGGAATCAATATAATTTACAATTAGTCTTAAATGCAAATAGCGTTATAGTTACAGTGTATTACACACTGAATCCGTATCACTTTCACTGACTTCACTAACTTTACATATTACATTAGTTAAACAAGAGAACATATCCAATCGGCCCTGGTCTACTCTTGCTCTCCAGAGAATCAATTTCTTAAAGAAGCATTAATTTTGTCCGTATATCTAAAAATAGGATTTTCTTTTCCTTGAAAACCTAAGTTCATATCATTGAGAAAATTAGAAATGTCCACTGCAGAAACAATACTTTGGCTACCCAGTGTGGATCGCCAAATTTTTCGGTCAAGGCCGAATTCTTGCTTCTCAGAAATGTCTCTACTTCTCTCAACTTCAGTAGTCTCTGTCTTAACCAGTGCGTGCGTTTGTCGGCTTACGAAACACGTGCAGCTTTCGGTTGTCTACTGTAATGTCTGCCGGATCCAACACTGCATAACCCCATCTTTAACCCCCTTGAAATAAAATTATGTGTATACGCCATTAGCTGTGTTGATGCCGGTCCCAGTGTTTGTGAATGTAAATGAAGAGACAGCAGCTGCAGCAGCTGTCTGGATCAGCAGCAGCTGCGTGGACACAGCAGCTGCAGCTGCCTGGATCAGGCACTCCCAGTGGAGTGCGATCAAGCTATGAGTCCCATGCATCAATCCACTGCTGGAGTGGGTGGAGTGATTACTTGATCCGCCATCCATATCCGGGGAGCTTTTATACTACTTGGTAGTATAAATTTGTAAATAATAAACATCAACCAATCACAGCGCAGAAAATAAGAGCTTTCTAGACATGTGGTTGGTTTTTAGGGAGATTTTGGTTGCGATTGGTTGATTTGGTGACAATAATGACTCTGATTGGTTTCTTGCAAATGTGTATTACATGTATAACGGATGAACCCGGGCCATCAGCTAGACTGTATATTATATGATATTGCATGTATAGATAAGAAAAGTAACGTTAATTAAACTGTATTCGATAGATTTAATGGGGTGAGATCAGTGGCGGCGCCAGAATTTGGGGAAAGCCGGGGCACTTCCGCGGTACAAGGTCGGCCACGAGACGGGGCACATTAAAACTAATGAGAAATCATGAAATGTTGTAAGTAAATGTTGTACTTGAATTTTAAACATCAATTATTACTAAAATTAACACTGTTCACAAACTTCACCAATGAATACAATTTATACGAGTCAATGTCCATTGTCCATGATGCATGAAATAATACCGGAGTAGTATAATTATGAGATTAACACGATAATACAGTCATGGTTTCATATTATGGAATTGTTAGTTCAATCAAAATGCAAACAAACAAATTTCATTTTCCTGCCGGGGCATCTGCTGCCGGGGCACGACCGTTTCCACTGGGTGAGACAGGAAGTTTTTGCGAGATATATAGGCTTGCATTCGGTTTACATTAGCTGCAGGAGATATTGACTTCGGCTACCTGGTTACCTGATGCTGTCAGGTCGTAGACGAAATCATTCGACCGGATTCGAAAATGATCTAGACTTGGATCTCTCATGCGTCAGAACAACCAAATCTTCAAACTTTTTCTCTATTAGGCCTAATGTCACAATCTCATCCAACCTTCTTAGTTTATGGCTGTAAGGAGACCTCTTCTTCTTACAAATTGACTAGCACTCCTAAATAACTTATAACTGAATTACAAATTCACTCAGAATATCAATGCATGGTAGGTGATTTCAACTGTGGAAATCTTCGCAAGTAGACTAATGATCCATGATGTCTACGATGGAGAGAGAGAGAAAGAGAGAAAGAGAGAAAGAGTGAGAGACAGAGAGATACAGAGAGAGAGACAGAGGGACAGAGACAGAGATCACAAAATATTTGTTCTAACTCTGCTATATGTACATTGTACACCGTGTATCATAAAAACCGAGAACACTATATGTTTTTGATTTTCTCAAAAATTAATAATGTGTTTCCTTTTATATTTGGTATGCATCAATAGAGGCCTATAATTTTGTAATTTACATTGAAAATGTCAAAGAAATTGGACGTATAATCACTTAAATATTTCATTTTGCGCGTGACTCCTAGTAAGAACATGATTCCAAATATTATCAGAATACTAGACTGAGAATAGCATGCACGGCAAACAGCCTACAGTAGCATATGCATTATGCAAATACGGAGCTATGTTTTACTGATAGATAATGTAGAGTGGACAATAAGCCTATGGGCATATGAAAACACCTTAATTCTGTACATGCAGACGAAAGCGACGGCGTATTGAAATTAGACTCTAGAGCTATCTGAAGAAGATTTAAATTGTGTTGCAAACGGAGCGTGCAAATGTTTTTTGTATTTGCAATGCCAGCCTGTACAAATTTAGTATATTTTTAAGGACTTAATTTGAGCATGATAAAATGTCCGAACCCCCCGACCCCCCGGAAGTTGATTAAATTCCATCATTCTTTTCCGCTATTTCTTTTCTGCGAGGAAAAGCGGGCGGACATACAAAAGGGGGTCCGATTCCCAGTCTTGTTATCGAGACCTCTGAAAAGATCTCGAGACCAAGTCGAGACCTTGACATTAAGGTCTCGAGACCTTCATGGTCAGGTCTCGAGACCAAGTTCGAGACCTTACCACTAAGATTTCGAGACCAAGTTCGAGACCTGAGAAATGAAGACCTGACAACCAAATAGATCTGACAAACTAAGTGCTGGACAAGCTAAAATGTCCAGTAGGCCTGCTGGACACTATTTTACATATTTTAAATAAAAACAAATCCT
>JAQFZF010002260.1:0-12677 GCA_034695365.1 Enchytraeus norvegicus
TCTAAGCAATAAGTTAGGTAACCCTCTTATCCCATAAAATTCTAATTTTTTAAGAAGGACTTCATGGTTCAAAGTATCAAAAGCTTTAGATAGATCTATAAATATCCCAATGCAGTATCCATTACTACGTATCTATTTTCCTTGTAGTTACTAGATATAGTGATATTTACAATACTGGACCACAATTTTATGTCTGAAGTTTATGGTTTTGAAAATATGTAGGCCTACAAATAAAACAATTTCTGTTATTTATGGATTGGGTCCATATTTGCATGCATTATTATATTATTTTTGTGTTGTATTCGTATATTCGACTGATGATAGGATGCATCTGTTCACATGGTTTCCTTTCTTAGTTGCTGTTTTTGTTATGTTTTTTTGCTCTCTCCATGATTAGATGTATCATTGCCGTTTGAGCGCACAATGCAGCATGCGTCGATATCCACTAACCTTCCAGACAACTGGGGTAATTTTCTTTGTTGACCTGACCTGGGATCGTAATCAGGTCTTCTTACTTCGGAGACGGACGCTCTAACCACTCGGCCATAACCCCCCAATTGTTTTTTTACTATTGATCGCCTCAATACTTGTCAACCATTACGTAAGCCTCGGTTAGCCTGTTTTTTTACTCCCAATTTGGTCGATGTTCCTTATATTTCGCACTTCACAAAGTAGGCAAGCACTTTTATTTGCTGCTCCCGCTGTGTGCAATTATTTTTATATTTATCGGTGCTTTACTCTGGCCTACTATTTCTAACATATGGCCTATTCCGCAGTAGGCCTAGTAGGCCTACACATACTTTTTTTAACCACTGATATAACATATTTCTTCTAACGATCTATTGATGACTGAACCTTACTAAATTTGGCATTTATGTTGTGTAAATTTGAAAATAATTCAACCGATAACTGCACGTGTTTCGTAAGAGCTGACTAACGCAGATACTGAGGAAGGCAATGGATAACCACTTCAGAATCTCTATATTCCTTGAACAAAGGCATCATTTTAGGTGTGGAAAAGGCAAAGCCTTTGTGATGAGACAGACTTATTGGGTTGGTCGAAGGTGTGCTCATTAAAGATCGAGATAGTTGATTGTGTGTATGAATTTTTGCCTTGAACTTTCCACGTGGCATAGCACGGAATAGATAGATAGATAAACAGACAATATTCTGGTCTGTTTGTAATGTTTTATGATAGGTGTGGTTCAACAACAAAGGATATGCAGCTATGGTGGCATACATGAATGCGGTAAATAACATGCTGTTGAGACTACACCTTGCAAATGATCAGGAGCCAACACAATATGGAATTACAGTAGTTAATGAGCCTATGAACAGAACCAAAGAGCAGCTGCTGCAGTACTCAATGTATGTATCTTAGTTCTGTAATGAGGATAAGTTATGGGGTTGCGTTACTTTATTGCCAGTGACGTTTATTGTATAGGATATACCCTAAATAAATATTCAAATCCATTTATGTTGCGATCTTCCTCAGGTTTAATGGCGAATCAGTAATCTTGCTGCAGAAGTATTTTATGTATTAAACTATCGTTCACTCTGGAAAAGAAATCAAAACGAACAGGACTTGTTATGTCCTCCAAGAAACAGAGTCTATATAAACAGTAAAGAGAGGGAGAGAGATCGAGAAAGAGAGCGAGATAGAGAGAGATTGATATATGTGTAGTCTTCCGTTCAACTGGTTAATCATATATTTGAGAAAGCTCAAGAATAACGTTGAGAACGCAATAATGCATAAAGTGCATTAACTTACCTGCTCGATTAACTTACTAGGCACTGGTACGCTGCCGTGTCCATGGTTCCTGACGTTATGACTCTAAACAACTAAGTGGTCCGAGGACTGGCTGATGCTTTTAAATAGGCCTATCGAATAATGCAAAGTTGGTCCTTTTCTAGCATGCAATGGGAAATTAATTTATAAGTTACATGTAGGGTAGGTGGTGGCTGTCTGTAGCCTAAGTCTCAGATTTTGAAGTAGGATCTGTTCGCTAAGGACGTCGATGTTTCGAAGCAGTGTGGGAGGAGTAGTTTTAGCTGTGGTTGCTCATCACTCTCGATTATACGGGCATAAGGGTAAAGGGATGATTTCATTGAGACTTTTAAGATGTTAAGGTATTTTCTATTTTGAATAAATAGAATTTATTTTATTTTCATAATTGGCTTAGATGTCATAATTTGATATTACATAAAGACAGATTTTATCTTTATGTAAGAAACGATTCTTTGGATATCGTATTGTTTTTGAGTGGAATGTTTCAAGACAGTAATCCATAGATACTAGATAGTACCATTGTCAATGGGTAAAAAATAGAATTTAAATGTTATACTTTTTTATTTACACAACTCGGTGGTAACAAAAATTATACAGGAAATCAATCAATATGAGGCGCATTCATAGAAATTCAAGCAAATAGGCCTACATTGATTTTTTTTCTTTCTATTAGAGTATACTCACATATGACAAACGCACATGCCAGTGCGTTACTTGCTGTTTTTTGTGTTTTTATTGTTTTTTGACACTCCATGATTAATCGAACCTTTTCCTTGTGATATCACCTCAATGGCTGCTAGCGCAGGTACGCCGTTAATCTTTCCGTCGTCCAGGCACCGATGCGCACCCGTGCCCAAGGGTGCTGATGATATTTTGTCGACTAGCCTGGGAATCGTTCCCACGCCACTAACCGTCATTCGATTCTGAGGAAAGCATGCTTACTGCTTAACCAATCCCCGTCGGCACCAATTGATTGTCGTCTTAGGTGGGCTACACATATAATAGTATAAAGTTATACTCTCTTCCCCCATTCATATTAAAGAATGCCCCATCATTATGGCCTGCAGTTTTCCGCTGCAAGAAATCAAATATTCCACGGGCAAGAAATGGAGTTTCGCGATTTAGCCCATTCTTCGTGCATATTCCCCGGTATGGTCCACTTGTGACTTCCGTAATTTTTCGTGATTATTGCTCGCACTTTGTCATAAATTTAAAAAAAAAACTAAAATGATTTCACATCAATCACAATTCATTGTCTAAAGCTCATAGACTAGTCATAGACTCCTCGTCAGATAGTCTCATAGATTCATTATAGACAGTGCTCAGTGTCAAAGTCTCATGGAGTCTAATTATGCCTACTAATTAAAGAAGCTAATACAATTTCGTTGCCACCGTTTTCACAGTAAAAAGTAAAGGTTGTGTACCATATTCGTTACCGGCGCGGAGCTGATCCCGATCCTGAGCGATTGCAGCACATAGGTGACATAGTCATTAATCCGACGGTGAGGTCGCCAGCCCCACTCTATACAATTCAATTTTTATAATTGGATCATATATGCCAGATCTGTGGTAACCTTCGCAATCTTCCAAAGCAGTCACCTACTACGTACTAATTGCTTCTAATTAATCAACCCCTGAGATGGATGGAGGGCTTGGTTGACCCATTGTACATCCGAGATTTAACTAGTTCTATGTCTTTAATGACTATGTTGTTGGGAGGTAACTGGCCATCGGGTGATTCAATGACAGCATGATTATGTACCTAGCTGGTCCTTGTCAAAAGTATTCAGAGAAACGAGCTTTAAACATCTCGCACAGCTTCACACTATGTGGGTGTGTGGGTCACAGTATTTAGCAGAAAGTACCACTGATAATAAATGGTTTATATATTTAAACACATGATTGTGCGTGTGTGACAGTTAAGGTGCCTCAGATATTGAAACTATGGAGAGCAGGCAGTGCGGAGGGCATGAGTATTGCCAGTATATCACTAGAACTACTCGCTCTAACTGGGAGCTTGTGCTACAGCTATGCTAAATCTTTCCCATTCAGGTATGGTTAGACTATGCTCTGTTATCCTACAAAATGCTTTTTGGAAGATATTTTTTCCTAAGAGGGTCATTTTTAACTTGCAGAAACATTAATTTTTTTGACATCCTCCGCACGACTCCACCCCCGAAGTTCTGCATTAGTCCACTTCACAATCCCGCTACCCCCTTGTTGCAGGCTTATTTTGTGCATGACCCCTAGCAGATAATTATAATATATCGTATTTTGTGGACTTGTTTCCTTGAAGCGTTGGAGCATTAAACTCTGTATTTTCCTTTACCTTTGCAAAGCTGGGAGCAACAAGGTGGGGGAGGGGATTCTTTTTCTCATGTAAAAAGCTAAAGCTAAGTTTAACGTCTGTTTCCATAACAGAGGATACGGAATATATATGTAGAGACAGACCCGGCTGCGAATATATATGTCAGAGACGGACCCAGCTGGGAATCGAACCCATGGCCTCCTGCTTATCAGGCAAACTAGCTATCGACTCTGCCATCCAAACGGGACAAAGTACTACACACAGATATGGTAAAAAGTAGTACTGCACACACAAAAGACTTGCTGCTACACATTTTCTTGGACATTCCCTGTTGTTGATAAGTTTATTTTTTGTGTGTGTATGAATTATTGTATATACAAGGACTAATTTGTATAATTTATGTGTGTAGTACTACTTTATACAATATCTGTGTGTATTATTACTTTGTACTATGTATGTACTAGTTCTACTCTGTACTGTGTGTGTAGTTCATATTGATGCTTAGGCAGCACCACTTTGTACTATGTACAATGTGTGTGTGTAGCACTACTTTGTACTGTGTGTGTGTAGTACATACGGTGAAGCTGCGTTCATAATCATCCAGACGGGTATGATAGCAGGGCTTGTGCTGCTGTACACACTAGGTGCGCAGTACTCTGTGGGGTACCTTGCTGTGTACGTTGGTCTCCTCTCAGTGCTCCTCTCTCCTCTCGCTCCTCTCTCACTCCTCTGGGCCCTACAGGCCGCGGTCATGCCTCTTGTCGTCACTGCTAGGGTATGTATTATTATAAACTAGTGAAAAGGCCTTTGGTAAAAGGCATTTCTTTGAGTGGGCTACCGCTCCCCCAACCCAGACCCACCCCACTATTCAATGGACATGTACATGGAGACATTGAGACAATGACCCACTTACAGCACAGTCACCCAGACCACAGGACAGGACAGTCACACATTAGACAGTTAATAATTATCCTGCCTTCATCAACAGGTCAAATCTATGCGATTCATTGCTAATTACCCTTCAACAATAGGTCAAATCTATACGACTCGTTTTCCCGAAAACTGCCCCAGACACGTTGCGAAACTTGCTTTTTATATTGTATGATAATTATAATAAAAATAAAAGTTTAACATCTGCTTCTTCATTAAAACGATAATGTCGGTGACGTATGATTGTGTCAGTGTTCTAGTTAGTTAGTTATTTTGTTTCAAAACCAAAACATTACAGAATTTCAGTGAACTAAGAATGTACATTCTTATTCCACAAATTCATTCTTAATTAAAATGCACAATTTGTTATTTTATTTGTGGTTTTAAAGTTTCCTGAGGAACCTTATTGTAACGAGCAGGACACCTTTATGCCAAAATTTAAGTGTCCTGAATCTAAACACAATTACATTATTTTGAATTACAAATTATTATTAAGCAAGTTCTGCTTATGCTTTAACTAAAATTAAGAAGTTGTAGTTAAATATAAAACTAATGTTAGCATAATAATGCCAATGGCTCAAAATAGTTTCAATATTGTAGCTTTTAATTAGTTATTTTTGAGCATTGGTCATGTTCTTGGCGCGTAGTTTGACTTCTTGTAGTTTTCCGAGTGAATGTTGCTTGACAGGTATCGTTAATACCCCTGTGTGTGTGTTTATATTTATTTATCAGTGCCTGGTAACTATCGTAACTCTAGCACAGGACAGTTGAGTGCTGTCACGATGGCTCTATTATTGTGTGTGTGTACAGATGATACAAGCAATCAGTAACTATCATAATGCAAGCACGGGACAGTTGAGTGCTGTCATGATGGCTCTATTGTTGTATGTGTGTACAGATGATACAAGCCATCAGTAACTATCGTAACTCTAGCACAGGACAGTTGAGTACTGTCACAATGGCTCTATTGTTGTATGTGTACTGTACAGATGATACAAGCGATCAGTAACTATCGTAACTCTAGCACGGGACAGTTGAGTGCGGTCACAATGGCTCTATTGTTGTATGTGTGTACAGATGATACAAGCGATCAGTAACTATCGTAACTCTAGCACGGGACAGTTGAGTGCTGTCACTATGGCTCTGCTGTTCTTTGGCTCGGTGGCGCGAGTGTTTACATCATTGCAGGAGACGGGTGACCTCATGATCATCTCCACCTTCGTTGTCTCCTCCGTGTGTAACAGTGTACTAGTCCTCCAGCTCATCTACTACTGGAACAGTGTGCCCGTCAAGACGCCTTCAGCCACCCGTATTGGTGACATGGAGGAAGACAAGCATCGCAAGGCTAAATAAATTATGTGTTTTTATTTGGCTATGTCTGGCTAGATCAAATGCTAACCCATCAAGATGAGAGTTTATCTTCTGTTGCAGTTTTCATTTTTGAGATGATTATTGTGCAATTGTAGTTGTGTAAGAAGATGCAAATTGCAATATATGTGAAATTATAAACTACTGGGAGAGGCGTGCAATGTTATGGAACGTTTTAGCTAATGATGATAATTTTAAACTATATGTACTGTCAATAATTTTATTTCCTACTGTTTGTGTCCTATATTTATTTATGTCTTATTTGTATACGTTAGTAAAAATATGTTAAATGCTTCATGGTACTGATTGTACGTGGGACATGTGAGAATATGTTTCATCCTATTACTATTGCACAGAGGCTGTCATTATCTATCAACTAGCTCGAGCTTCAGTACATTAAGCTCTCTCCTCTCTATCGAGTTTCTGAGCTTCTACGTCTCGTGTGTCTGCACATACTTGAGATTCTGTCTTCACTGTTTAGCTGTCCTTCCTTTTTGTGTTATATCATATAAAGTAAAATAATGCTACAGAGGTTTAACATCAGTTTTCTAATACAAGGATGATGTGACGAATCGTGCTTCAATTAGAATAGATCTGAGACCGCCTGCTTGTAAAACAAGTGTGCTACCGACTTGGCTACCTATTTACTCAGGAATTGAATTCAAGAACATATTTGTCGTCAGGGCTGCGCTTATTATTGTAGGCACTTTACAAAGTTTGAAATGACTGTATATGTCTGATCAGTAACAACTTGTTAATCAGATAAGTTGTACAATGTATATGTATTGTACATACTGAGTGAAAAAATTTACCCCTACGATTTTGCATAAATTATTTCGCCATCTTGAGTCTGTTTGTAATATAAATTTCTAGGATCATTTAGGGTTCAATTTAACACCCTTCGTACCAAATTTCATTGCAATATTTGTTATAGTAGTTGAGTTATTCGCTTATTTTGCACTTCACATTTTGACACTAGAGCTTTGTAAATGAGAGCATATTACACAGCATATCGAATGTGAAAAGTAGGGTTGATGTGCATAAAAGTGTATAACTAGGCTGCTAGACTAAATATTTCAATGACACTGGTGCGAAGGTGTTAAATTGGACCCTGAATGATCCTACAGATTTTTATTACGAACAGACTGCAGTTGGCGAAATAATTTCAAAAATTCATAGGAGGTCCATTTTTTGACGCACCCTTACATCTGTGTGAGTTATTGATTAGATGAAGAGACAAACGATTAACACCATTCGTTTTATACCTGATATGTAGAGTCTTTAGTGTTGTTAATTCTAACATTCCTCTCAGAATCTGCTCTGCCTGCAGTATAGCACATGTTAATAGCGATGTTTTAGTACACCTGGAGTATTAGCTAACATGATCTGAAAGTAGAATGTCCTAATTTTTGCATGAAGGTAGAGATATGTGATTGTGATGTTTATACAGATTTCAAGAATTGAGCTATAAATTCAATTCAGTTTTACACTATCAGTGCACAAAGTTTACAGTAGAATTCCCACCGGTACTCTTAGTTCTATTTAATCCTTCTCTAGAAACTTTATCTGGAAACGCTACACTTTTCTATTCCGCCAGCTATCCTAGGCAGATGCTTAGTAAATCATAGAACACATTCAGTTTCGTTGTGATTTACGAAAAGTATTTTTCAATTAAGTCAACAGCAGTTCATTTCTCCATGTTACTTATCCCTTTCTCTTGCCAGTGTAGCCTTTGTGTCCCTGTGTGTTTGAATGTAAGCCTATGCGTGCACAAAGCAGTACAATACAAAAAGGACATTTTATGGCACCTCTTGGCACTATGTGTCTCTAAGACGCTTTACGCAGTGAAGGAAACATAAGCCTAGCCTGCCACAGGCCACACACGTCTGTATATAATTCTTCCTGTTTCATGTGCATATCAAGGAGTAATAGAAGAGAGAGAGAAGAGAGAAATTAAGGGATGACACTTTTTAGTCTTAGATGCGGAAAACTTGAGAATAGGCCAAATGAAAATTGCATGTGTTTTGTAATAGACAACCAATTCAGATATTGAAGAAGGCAAGGGAAAACCAACTCAGATAGTATAATTTTTCCTTTAATTAAAGCATCATATTTGATGTGATAACGGCAATACCATTGTGATGAGACTAACTTGTTGGATTGGTTGATGGTGTGCTCATTAATAAGCCAAAGGATGATTGTATATGGGGCAGCAGGGCTTTTTGCCGTGGACCTGCATTGTGGCAGAATTGAAGATAGATAGATGGTATTCCTACAAGTGTTTAGGATTGTAGCTGAATGTGCGGTGTTGGTTAATACTTTTAATTCTATATCGCCATGTCCGTGATTCGTGATAGATAAAATATGTTACATATTGCAGGACTTAAGTATTGAATTTTATGAATAAATATTTATTGCTCAATTACCCATGTTTGCATGTTTTAGCTATAAAGCATGATTTAAATTAATTACTTTTCCCAGTGTAACATTCTACTGTGCTGGAGTTGTGTAATTTTACTTTTGAAAATATTTACATCGTAGAAGGGTGCTTGTAGTAGTTATTTCTTTGTTTAATAGGTTACATTCAGATACAGAAATAATACAGAAAATCAATAGGGTGTGTTTGAACAAAGGTGAACATGTAAAATCAAATAAATATATGACCCAAATTTAATGTCAATATCGCTGCCCCGATGACTCCATCAATGATGAGTGACCTCTGAAATTCAAATTTTGCACCTTATGGAACCTGATCGAGATGCTTAACTGATGCGCTACTGGCTTTATCAAATGACACGACAGTGACAGAGAGAGAGAGGGAGAGACGATGTTAATTTCTATCTACTTCTTCTTTCAGGTGTCCTGCCGGTTCACAGCTTTGACGGTCATGGTTTTCCAAATATCTCTGTCTCCAGCAAATCTAATCATTTCTATTTCTTCAACGTTCAGCCATTCACTGAGACTCTTTGTATAGGTAATTTATTGTCTTCGTTTGCAACGCTTTCCTTCAATTTTTCCATTTATGATTATGTTTTCTATTTCTTTATTCCTCAGACCATGACCAAAAAAGCTCATCTGCCTCTTCCGCACAGTATTTAATATAATTCTTGTTGTTGCCATCCTACTCAAAACTTCTTCATTTGTAATGTGTCTTGTGTAAGAGATGCGAAATATTTTTCTATAGAACCACATTTCAACAGCTTGTAATCTTTTGGTCATAGCTGTCGACAGTGTCCAACATTCACTAGCATAGAGTTAAATTGAATACACATATGTGATAAGGACATTCATTTTCGTGCTTAGTCGTTCAATTGTGATTTTGGAAGTTGTTAGTTAGTTTGTAGAATGTATCCTTTGCCATGGCAATTCTGATCCTTATTTCCTTGTCGCATAATCCATCATTAGTATTTTGATGATTTTGATGATGCATTTCTATTGATTCTTCATCCTGAGTCTTTGTATTGTCCCGGATAGATAGGCCTAAACAAGAGGGCATATGTCGATAGTGCTGCCGAAATTTATTTGACGTTTTAAAGATGGAACAGTTGGACGGACGACCGCATATAAATAGAAAGCATCGAGAATGACAAATTTTTATTATTATTTAAAAATGCGCAAAGAATTTAAAGTGTTATGAGGGTCTACCCTCCCTCTCCCCGTCGTAGAGTAACCGATCCACATATCTCCTCCCCAGTGGTAACATAAACTTAAACTTAGCTGACACAACTTAAGTTTGGCAGATAAGTGTGTTGATGACAAACGTCAGATTTTCTTCCGCCAAGGATGATGTTAAGTAGTAATCCCCGGATGATTAAATTTCAGACCTACTGCATGTCTACTTGATACTGATCACGATTATCATGCACGTGCTACAATGTAATTTTTATCCGTCAGAATAAGAATAACATTGTAATTCATTATTGATGCAATGTAATCTTATTCATTATTGATGCAATGTAATCTTATTCATTATTGATGCAATGTAATCTTATTTATTATTGATGCAATGTAATCTTATTCATTATTGATGCAATGTAATCGGTATTAGTGATCATTCATCACTAAAATCAGTGCATTAGTCAAATGATTACTGTGCAGGATGGTATTTGTCAGAAATGAGATGGGCGGAGGGGGTCACTTTTTCTAAACGAGTCGGTATTGTTGGTTTTTGTTTTCTAATGTACAGGATCAACTGATCGATTGTTTATCATTATAATAATAGCAACCTAGTAGTAACAGGTCTATAGACAAAATGAAGTATAAAGTCAGTTTATCCCAAATCTAATTGCTGAAAGTATATGGTTAACATAATGTAGTCATGTTTTCAAAATGTATATACTAGTCAAATATGACCCCCCGGGGTCTTGTCTCCCATTGACTTATGTGGGTCCGTATGTCGAGCTTGTTGGGTTGGACACCCCCAACCCTCCCAGCAAATATCACCTTGCAATTGCGATATGTGAAGCAGCAAAGTGACGCTGTGAATGAGAATATTTCCTTTCTTATAATTATTGTCAATTTGGATGGATTTGAGTAACTTTTCGGAAATTAATCAACAAATATTTTTATCCGGGTGCTTGTATTCGAAATGTAGTACAGATTTGCAAAACAGAACAGATTTCCAATGGTTGTTTTAATGGGCAACATTGCAAAATCTGTACTACACTCCCAAAGTGTGCAACCCGGCGCACAATAATTCTAAGAAAATTGATTGAATCTATCCCATAGCATTAATAACGACCCGAGAAGGTTTGACCCACAGGTCGACCTAGCCGTTAGCCGGTATTAGATGGACCTTTGACCTATTGACCTCACAGGATTACTCCACGGCTTAATATTTCAGCTTCGCCTGGAGCCGACTTATCTATTCTGTAATATCGTATAATATTAAGCCGTAATTCCAGGTATTCTTCTATTTAAGATTTTGAAAAGGTTAACTGTAGCATTTGCAGTGAATTTTTATACTTACCTTAAATTATCTTTGACTCCAAGAGACTTATCTTAGACTCAAATGATAAATAATTATCTTTATTATAAATGAGAAATTATCTCAGCTCTCAGCCTTAACGAAAGAGAGAGAGAGAGAGAGAGAGAGAGAGAGACAGACAGACAGACAGACAGACATAGATAGACAGAGACTGGACTATCTTAAAATGTTGTTTATTCTATTTTTTTAAGATAATTGACTAACGTTGAAATATCCTATCTACAGTACAGACTACCCATCAATCAAATATGAGGCCAGCAAATCAAGCATAATAAATAAAATATATTTTATACTTATACAAAGGTCATGTTTTATACATGGCATGTACCCATGACTCTACTAAAATCTTGTCTACTGATTTTGCACTTCAACAGAAAGTGCATTTCGCAATCTAATACGACTTGCTAAACCTCCGTATCGGTTCGATTCAGTAGCGACTAATTTCCGTGCAGTTTATAGGCCTTTAGAATTTACCTTTTAAGATTATGTCTTAATCTCGATCTGCTATGATTGATTGCATTGAATATGGATAGCATTAGGGTTAGGGTTAGGATTAGGGTAGAGATTATGGTTAGGATTTAATTCGTTAATATTAAATTTGAATTCGTGACTGGACCTATTTACAATGCAAAGTCGGACGGAACTTAGTCGCTAGTTCCGAATCGGTGGGGACAGACAATAATCTATTTTGATTCCTTCGCCTCGGTGATCCAGCTTTCTGCAAGCCGATGTAGCACATCGTAAATATTTCTATTAACGGTTCTGTGATTCCAGGACAGTGGAAATCAGCAAGCAGTGATCCACCTCAAAGAGCAATCAGCTCGATCCACCCATGTCCATCGTCAGTTTGTTTACTTTGTGTCTGTCCATACATTTTTTGTCAAATTTTGTTAAAATATTTTGCTAACAACATGAATGAGTGCTTTCGATGTCTGACACTACTCGTTAAACTTTATTTGATTTTGGTTTCTGCTCGTTCTATGCCATATTACAATTGTTAATCATATTCAAATATTATTTTCTCCTTAATTGAACTAAGCTCAAACGAAACAGTTATACTTATGGTGTTGGCACCCTTTAAATTTACATGTATATAACGTGACTAGTAGGCCTATAGCCTACGGCTCTATTTTATTATTATTATTATTTTTTAATCCTGGGTGTAAAGAGCCCGGTGGGTTTTACCCTGGGTGAAGAGCCCGGTTTTTTTTTATAAAATCGCCCAGCTGCTCGAGATCTACTGGGTTAAAAGAGCCGCGATAGCATACAGCATTGAATCTTTGCAGAGTGATCGA
>JAQFZF010002261.1:0-12674 GCA_034695365.1 Enchytraeus norvegicus
TTGGCACGGTTAAGGGCGCGCCAGAGGATGTCGTTAAGAAACTGGTGCCGACCAATTCTCCCAGCGCTTCGTTTACAGGCGAATCCGTGAGTACCAAGAACGTTGACAGATGCTCCACAGATGCAGGTGTGAGGCTCACAAAGACTGGTGCCAAAAAGCAGACCAACAGCCATTATAATTTTTAGTTTTATATTATTTTTTACAACTCTGAACAAAGAAGGCATGAGTTCAACAATACAATACCAGTTTAACGTCCATTTCATCATCTAACGACGATATCAGGGAGATCACAACGCTAGGCAAACGTCGATCGGCTATTACAGGGGACAAACGTGAATCATGCTTTTTGAGGCAGACTCTCCATCTGCTTACAGAGATACAATTCTGTCTGCGTAAAGGGCACCTTCAACTCCAGCTTCGATCTGCTCCATAGCTAATTTTAACCCATGGGCTTTATACACCCCTCTGGGTACATATATATAAAAACTTTTTATATTTTTTTATAATAATTTTTATAATAGAAATTAATATACTAACAATAATTATAAAAATGATTATAATTATTAATAAAACGGCAAATCAATCGCGCAAAAGTTATAAGAATAATAACACAGCTTATTATAACACTACAAAGACAACCACTGGAAGAACAACCACTAAAATAAAGAGATACACTATAATAATACAATTTCAGCAGTAAAAAATTGGTGTTGATATGAACAAAACAGACACGACATAATATTAAACAGGCATACAACAGTGCGAACAAACAACATTATTAATTCTCATTAAGAAAAAACCAACATTTAACTGAGTACAATAAACATTAGAATTATATAATACAATTGGACATTTACAAAATTTAATTGAGAAAATAAAATACCAACATTTAAAGAAATCAACCACAAACCTGCATCATATCTAGTGAAGCATTGATGAGCAACTGCTGAGAGCTGGGGTTGTCTGGGTTCTGAACGTTGGCCCTCAGGCCCTGAACTAAGCGAGGTATGACGTCATCAGCAACTACCTTACAATGAGTCATCAGTTGCTGCTGTGAGGACTGATTCCTATTAGACTTGCCTGCACTGCCAGATGCGTTGATCAGCTGGGTCGCAGCGCTGGCGGCGTTCTTAGCCGCTTGCTGAATCAATCAATCAATCAGTCAGACACTAGAATTATCAGTAATCAATCAACAGCTGTGGGATTAAATTTCTCATAACTGCAATTGTTCGTAGGATGCGACTAAAGGAGAAATGTCAATAAGAGTCGATAGCCAAAATGATAAATCTCTGAGTTATAGACCAATTGGTCTTTCAAATTTCATTGCAAAGGTCACGGCTTTCACACAGCTACTTGACTCTATATTGTCCATTTAGCGCTACTGTGGTATTCTGCATAGAGCGATGCTTTATGAATATACTCACGGATTGACGACAATTGCATGAGTGCAGAGAATTTATTTGTTGTTTGACAGCTGAAGTTTCATTGTTTCTACTCGATAATCAAAGCAACAGATGAATCTCGTAGTCCGATGCAGACAATAAAGAAACTTAGCCTTACTATAATACTAGTACTAAGGCTTACTAGGATATAGTTGGATTCAGTGGCATCTAAAATGTATCTTTTAAAATTGAATAAAGTTATTATAACAGAAAGATATTACAAATGTAATATTTTGATTAATTTAATAGATAATAATTTAAAATTCTCGTAAAATTTAATTTATCTATCAATAAATACTAAAACAACAATGAGAACACAGAGCCACCTGTAGAGCAGAGATGATTTGTTTCTTGAGGGTGCTGGAAGCAGCTAGGCTGGTAGCAGAGCGGAGGTCCTCAGCAGCCATCCTCAATACCTCCTGCTGCTGCCTGTCCTGTGGTCTACCAGCACACCCCTAGCAATCAATCGATCGATCAATCAATCAATCGATCAATTAATCAATCTATCTATCAATCAATAAATCAGTCAATCATCCTCAGCACATCCAACTATTGCCTGTCTTAGGATCTAGCAACACAGCGCTAGCAATCAATCAATCAATCTATTAATCAATCAATCAATCAAATCAATCAATCAATCAGTCAGTTTGCAGAACAACAATAATAGTCTTTTTTAAGTTGCGCTGAGGTTAATGGTGATTAGTACTGATTACTAATGTGATAAGTACTGATTACTAATGGTGATTAGTACTGATTACTAATGTGATTAGTACTGATTACTAATGTGATTAGTACTGATTACTAATGTTGTTTATACCTACTGTCGTATCTGATATTTAGAATCTATTGCGGTTTCATATAACACCAATTTCTACTGCTACTAATTAAGATATAGAGTGCCACATGGTTAAATTGGTATTGCATTTCTATCAGCAAAGAACTACATTGCAAATAGACAAATCTTGAACGCCATAATAATACAAAAATTAAGTCTATCAGAAATAGTTGCGCCTACAGAGGGGGTGAAAATGAGAGAGAGAGAGAGAGAGAGAGAAAGAGAGAGAGGGAGGGAGGCACCTTGGCAGCTTCAACCATCCTAGCAGTAGCATCAGCCAGCAGTTTAGCAGCTGCCAACAGTTTCTGTTGCTGCTCTGTGTCTGTCTGTGACTCCGCCTGGCTCTTTAAATCACTCACTAGCTGTGCTGTGGCCTGTTTCATCAATCAGTCAATCAATCAGTCAATCAATCAATCAATCAAAAACCATAAACACGGAAAATTAGTATTGCACTAAGACGATTTTCTTCAATATCTGCAGGGAAGCTTCAACTTTAAAATACGTGCAAGCAAAACATAACTTGACAAGCACAATGTTGCAACATTTGCAAGAAATGAACTCATTGATTAATTATTAATTACTAGACGAGTTTATGTTGGTGTTTAAATAACAAAACAGGAAAGAGTAATAAATAAATCCTCCACCTAAGTTCAACGTCTCAGACAGAGGATACTGTCAGAGACGGACCCGGCTGAGACTCGAACCCGTGCCATCCTGGTAATCAGACAAACTTGCGATCAACTAGGCTATCCTACAGGGACTTAAAAACAAACACAAGAGCTAATATCCTAGAAGGAAGAACTTGAATAATTCATTAAATTGATTGACTGACTGATTGATTGATTGATTGATGATTGACTGAATGATTGACTGATTGATTGACTGATTGATTGACTGATAGATAGCAGCTTACCAGAGCCAGTATCCTAGCCTGACGAACCATCTCCGGTGTATCACCCATAGAGCTGGAGAGTCTATCAGTGGCTGCAAGGATAGAATCCACTCCATCTACCTATCAATCAATCAATCAATCAATCAATCAATCAATCAATATTATTATTTTTTTTTACACTGGATGTAAACAGCCCAGTTGGTTTTATAACAACGATTCATAAAGAAGGAATAAATCGTGGCCCAGCTACTCAAGATCGACTAAATTGAAAAGAACCGCGAAAACAAACCGCATTAAACCTCTGCAGAGCTATTGAGAGCCTCTGCCAAAGAAAAGAGGTCTCTCGCTGATCCCGAGTGTGCAGCGCAATCTGTCTGCCGATACCATTGATGAAATCAGCTTCACAGGGATTCGTCGGGCCCATAGTCTCAAAAGTCATAGTCTTTATTGATTGATTGATTGATCGATTGATATGCAGGTTTACGGTTTACCCGAGCCCTGAGATTGATGACGATACCTGATGTCCTACAGTATCTCAACATACTCAAGACCTCTAACAGCATCAGGCTCTGCCAACTGGTCTCTACTCTTATCAGCGTCTGGTTCACAGGGGCTGGCTTCATTCATCTGGTAACTTATTAATCAATTAATCAATCAATCAACAGCATCAAGCTCTGCGAACTGGTCTCTACTCTTATCAGTGTCTGGTTCACAGTGGCGGGCTTCATTCATCTGGTATAACAATTATATTTTCCATACACATTATATTTTACTATTTTTGTTTTTACCTTCCTTTATTTGTTATTTATTTATTCATCTGGTATTTATTTTTCTGTACATATATATTTTTACCTTCATTTATTTGTTTATACTTATTCATTTATTTGCTCGATTGTGTTGAGCCGTCTTGAAGAAAAGCCTTGTGCTTCTGAACCTTGACGTATTCAAACCTACATACATTTATTTGTTTATATCAATGCGAACTACCAGCAATAGCTACAATCAAAATATAAATAGTAACTAATAAACAAATTAGAAGGTGGCGACCATTAAAAAGCCTAGGCTCTGTGAGGGTAAGCAACAACAGTAGTTATTGTATGATACAAGAATAAAGTCTGGAATTTAAAGCTATAGGACACTACTTAATTGAAAAACCTATGATAACCAAATCATATTAGAAATGTTATAAAATTATAAAATTGTGTTTTCACACATGACATACGCACTTGTTTTCTATTTGAGTTGCTGTTGTTGAGCTTTATTATTTTGAACCACTCTCTGATTAATCTTCATTTTTCCGTAGAGAGCGCACCATAAGAAAAGTTCAGATATTCGAATAGCCTATAGGGCACCCTAGGTAATATTATTTCACAAAGCTTGTATGGGATATAGTAAAGGTTGAGTTACCCTTACTGCAGGTTAGGTCCGGTGGCGAATTTATAAAGCCTATACACGCCCAGCAGATGCCTATGCAATCACATTAGAATGCAAGGATAAATTAATAGACTAAAACTTAAACATTATACACTAACACATCACACCCACCATCCCTATACCCTAAACAAAATGTATAGACGTAAGCAACAATCGAACCCAGGTCTATAGATCCGCAGTCCAGCGCTATGGCACTAGACCACTGAGGCCACTGAGAACGATGCCGACAAATGTCGCTCACATGCTACTGAATTGCCTGTGCAAGGTAAAGGCTTGTACACAGCAGCTCGCCCTGGTGAATAAATTATTCATATTAAATATATATACATCAAAACCTTTTGCAAATAATATTGATCTGCTGGGCGTGTATAGGCTTCTTTAAATTGCGGCCCGGTGTATCAGCAGGCCTACAGTTAGTTGGAGTTGGTCTACAGTCGAGATAGGTCATAGACTCATAGGACTATCCTCAGATAGTGTAATGTAATAACGTATATATGACACTGGTCTATATATCACACTGTCCTCCTCCGTATACGATGAGGGATCAAGGATTCACCGCCCGGTTTCTATATAACAGAGCTCCAGCCTGCCCTACATAGAACAGTGTCATATATACGTAATTACACTACAATATCTGAGGGTAGGCCTATGACCTATGTCGACTGTGGACTACACCAACTAACTGGGCCTGCTGATACACCGGGCCTCATCTGCAGTAAGGGTAACTCAACCTTTACTATATACCATACTGATCTCCAAATAATCGTTGCAGCCCACACTAGATAAGTGTCGTCAATGTAACGATGAGATCGCCTATCGTCACAGATATGATAGAATCGTACACTGTGCTTAGCATCTTAATCTTCTGTAGAAGTCACCCGCTACGTACTTATCGCTTCCTATTAAGTGACCCACGACTGGATAGAGGGTTCGGTTGGCTCAATGCACATCCGCCAAGATTGTAGTACATTATGGATTCTACCGGGAATCTAACCCGGACCTTTGGCTCAAAATACCGGTCGTTTAACATTTGAGTCAAAAAAACTATAGCACAGTACTGCTAAACTTACTGGTGCAGGCACTTAAACATAATATATGCCTTTTATGTACTCGTATATTTTCACATATGACAGAACGCACTCGCTAGTTGTTTTTTATGTCTTATTTGCTGTTTTGGTATTTTGATACATTCTCTGCTACTCCATGATAAATCGTACCTAACGTCCCTGTTATCATCCTTGGATGACGATGCAGACGTTAAAACTTAATTATTATTACCATTATTTATAGGTGGAGAACTCAGGAGACCCATTTCGTAACTTTGAGAATCCACAGAGACTCAGTTACTGGGAGTGCGTTTACTTTACCCTGGTTACCATGTCAACCGTGGGTTACGGTGATATCGCCTGTACCACTACATTGGGCCGAATATTCATGATCTTCTTTATCTTAGGAGCACTGGTAAGTTATTTAACTGTAGTAATTACTTTATTGATTCAATCTGATAATAGCTGATTGCTGCTAACTAATTTAGTCATTTAATATTTCATCGTCCTATTCAAATTGAAAATACAAATAGTACATAGAACAATCATATCTAGTAATCGGTCAAGTATAGAAGCAAGCTTTACAGAACTTAATCTCTAGTTGTTTTTACTCGGGTTCCATAGGTTTACGATTCAAATTCCAGGGCTCACCCTCACCCGTCACTGATTGACCCGTTAGACCGCGAAACTGACGTCAAATTCAGCTGTAGCATTTTTACTTATGTGATGCTTTAAAATCATCAAAATTTGAGTCAGCACAATATCGTTAGACCTAGCGGACGTATCGGTTGAACTTCGTGGACTTTGAACTTTTAGACTGTAATTGATAGACTAAGTCTACTGTACGTGCTTATTTTAAATCTATTAGGTGGAATATTTAAGAGCCATTTCTGGCCTTTATTTCCTTTCACAATCACATTCTTTTTATTGAGCGCTTGTTACATGTACCTGTGAGATGTGATAAATAAATAAATAAATAAAATAAACTTGTTATTAGCAAACCTCATCACGCTAGCAGAAGAATGCAAATTAAAAAATATATAAAATTACGAATGAATGAATTAAACAAATGTTCAATGATTTTGCATCATCTAAAAAGGGCTATACTAAATCCTCATTCGCTATGGCGGTGTAGGTGGTGTGCCAATGTGCCGTATTCGTTGCCGAAGGTAGGCGCGGAGCTGGTCCCGATCCTGAGCGATTGTTACACAAAAGTATAGAAGTCATTATTCTGTCGGTGATGTCGCCACCCCCATTCTATACGATCCGATTTGATTAGTGGGTCATATACGCTAGACCTTTGCAAAACTTTCGAAGTAGTCGCTTACGAATTGCTTCCGATTAATCGACCCACAGGGGGATGGAGGTTTTTGATGGCCCTTGTATATCCAAGATTTTACTCTCTAATTGAGTCGACCTGGAATAGTATAACTCGGAATCTATAGCGCAAAAATTGGGCACAAATCAGCCCAAAACAATTATCCACGGAAAAGTAGTTGATAAAAAGTTAATGAATATGGCATTATCTGTGAATTTCGTTGAATTTCACTAGGCTAGCCTGGACCATTATAAAATTAATGGCATCATTTTAATCGACATGTTATTGGTCCCATGTTAAGAGGAGTTATAAGTTACAATGAAACGATATAAGAAGTTTGCGAAATCTATATTTTATGCGAAATAATTAGAAAATCTGCGAATTCTATCAATTTCGTCATTAAAAAATTGGTTTATTTTGTCATAAATATCCATAAATCATTGCCATCAAATTTTGACCTATACTAAACAATGTAAACATGCCTATGTTATCCATTATCACCGGCAATTGTAACATTTATTATTCGATAAATTGTAATTTGTAATTGTAACTGTACAATTTTTTAGGTCCAATATCTTGATGATTAAGACAAAATGCTACTAATTTCATTACTCATTATAATATTTGCATCATAAGTATTTATTATACGCGTATTATATAATTAAGTTATTAAATACATGTGCTGGCGTATTCTCGAGTTTCTAAGATAAAAAATGGACTATGACGAAGCTTTTGTTCCTAACAAGTAACAACTGAGGAGTAGCAGATTTGTGCTTTTCTAATCTTCCTGACATTCTCATATTCCATTGATATTATTTTCTATTCTATCTTGTCCCGTTCGGATAGAACAGTCATAGATAGCATGCGCTTGCTAAAAATCAGGATGTCTGGTTCAAATCCCAGCCGGGTCGGTCTCTAACGGTATCCTTCGATAGGGATATAGACATTTAATTTAGATTTTTCAAGCAACTGACGCGTTGACGTTCTCATAATCTATCTTCATTAAACAGGCAATGTTTGCCAGCTTCATTCCCGAAATTATGGACATTCTTGGCACCAGAACTAAATATGGCGGATCGTATCAGAAAGAACACGGAAAAAGGTAACAAGAATCTGAGTTGGCTGATATGCGAAAATTCAGGCGTCATCGGCTAACATGTTGTGCTTCGTGCTGTAATTTTCGTTTCATGGGTCTTAAACAAGCATCTGATGCTTCCTGACCCCGAGATGTTATGTTTTGTTAATATACTTTAGTTACATTTACGTATGTACATGTAAATACATGTGTATGTACATGTAAATACATGTGTATGCACAATAAATAAGTTTGATATAGTTTTATGTCATGTATGATATTGAAAATGTACTCGTACGTATTTATAATGTCGTGCTTATTGTTGATCGTAGAAGTCAACGCTTTCGACGTTTTTAGATAAGATATATGTGCTAAATGTGCATGTAGGCTATCTAATATTGTAAACAGTAATTATATTCTGACATGATATTGATACAGAATTAATTATTAACAGGCAATGTTCGCCAGTTTTATTCCGGAGATAACTGACATTCTTGGAAGTCGAAGCAAATACGGGGGCTCGTTTAAAAAGGAACGAGGAAAGAGGTATTAAGTTTTGTAGAATCGGTGGAGGAGCATGACAATTTTTCTCTCAGCATTTTCGCACTATACTTCAATTATTCATTTAATTCAAGTTGCTTTCATAGTTTTCTCTCAATTTATCTTTGACTCCTTATCACATAATTGGCGGCCCTTGGAGAGTAGGCAGCAGCTGATTAATATTCATATTATAGTGGTAGTCTGTACTATAATTATCTCTACATAGCTCAGTGTCAAGATAATATTTAGTATGTAACATTTGCTGACCTATTGAACTAACAGTAAGGTTAGCATAACTATCAGATGATTAACACTGTTTTACTTTTCATACGTTTACTTTTTCATTTCCTTATTAATTGTATATTTATTTATTAAATTATCAAACATGTAGGTCTATCGGTAGAGGTATCAAACAGATAGGGTTATATCTACATACTCCGAGTTGTTCCCGGGTCACTTTTCGTGGACCGGACCCGACCTACAAAATCCACAGACCCGACCTGTCTATCCATGGACCTGACCCGCAAGATTACAACTTTTTTTGGACCCGACCCGATACATTTTACACATTTTGTATTTCTCAAACTTATAGCCTGCACTAGTCGATTATAGCCAGTCTAATGTGAATGTAACTATTCGTATTTTGTGATGTGTATGGTTTAGTTACGGTATCTGTGATATTTTTTCTTTATATAATCCAATCGAACTGCGCCTTGAGTAAAATTTGACCCCACCTGACCCGTCCCAAACCAAACCAACTCAACCTGACCCGACCTAACCCAACCTAACCCGACCTGACCTGACCCGACCCAGGGACAACTCTGATGCATTGGAGTAGGCCTTTATTCACAGTATGTGTTTCAGTACTTAGCTCAATTAGTAGGCTAGCCTACTCTGTACCCAAGAATATAATTAATGCGCTGCACGATTTGATACCTAAAGAAGGCTTCAAGGACTATATAATGACATTCAGCTCACGAATTAGTATTATAATATTTAATCTGTATTTGACTTGATTGGTGTATAGTTTACTTGGCGTTTTATTAATATGTGTTTAGTTTACTTGGTGTTCAGTTAGCTAGTTTTGGGGGTCTGTGCATGCAAGCATCTGCTTTATAACAATTATTATATACATGTACATTGTACAATTGTACATATAGCTATCAAAAGGCGGGTATCGGTAGAATTCCCAGGCCCAGCTTGTTTATGTTTTATTTCTGTTTTGTGTTTATTCATACTTGGTCAATCCTTAATTAGATGTGCACTATAATAATTATTTATGTTATTCATTCTTGAATTCTTTATTACCGGTATGATAAATTTTGAGGATGCAGATATTGCAGATATTGAATTCTCGTGTTGAATCCGGGAAGCTTGAGAATATACCAACCAAAAGCTAAAGGCGAAAAGGCAAAGCCGAAGTTAACGTCATCTCTTGACAGAGATATCAGTGACGGGCTGCACGTATTTCGTAAGAGCCTACTAACTTAGTCACTCAGGAAGGCAATGGAGATTCAATGGAGAAGCAGCTCAGAAGCCATTATTTCTTTGAGCAAAGGCATCATTTTACGTGTGGTAATGGCAAGGAATTTGGGACTATAGATAGAATAGAATAGAATTTCCGTTACTGGTCATAATGACAAGCTCATTATGACATTCAAATTTGATAACAGCAATAATAACAAATAGTACAAACATTACACAACAAATGTAAACAGTTCACAGTTAGATTTATATAGACCTAATTTCACGTCCCTGACATCGCCTACGGGTGAGGAACTTGTGATGGGATCAACTTATTGAGTTGATCGCTGGTGTGCTCACTAATGAGCGATAATGAAAGCTGTGTCTGAATGTGGGTCTTGGACCTGTCATCTGGCAGAGCACTGGATTGAGATACAGAGATATTGAGGCTAGTAGAATAAATATAATTAAGTTGGACACGTCAGATATTTCAGCTTGCAGTCGTTGTAAGTTACAGTACTGTCCGCCATGATGATTTTCTGTACCTCATTTTGTGGGATTTCGGTCAACTTAGATTGATGATTAGTCTATGTTTCCTCAATTCAACTTGCGTTTCGTTTGTTTTACAATTTTAACATATGTGTTAATCTTGAAACAGATTATTCGAATTTTGTCTCTGTCTCTCTGTATCTCTCTCTCTCCTTTTCTCTCTCTCTCTCTCTCTCTCTTTCTCTCTCTCTCTCTCTCTCTCTCTCTCTCTCTCTCTCTCTCTATGCACTGACTAACGGCAGGTTCATGGTAGTGTACAGTTTGTTTGTATGCCATATTTGCTTGAGATAATGTTGGTTTCTGAAGTGGGTCTTATTTTCCATCCTCATGAAGTGACTCCGTTAGTCGGCTTTTACGAAACACGTGCCGCTATCGATTGGTCTATTTTCAAGTTTTCCGGAGCCATTGCGGCTTAATTATAATTCACCTAATTTAATATTGCATGCATGCAACAATACATTGTTTTCTATGTAGTGTAAGCAGACCGTATAATACTGAATAATATGAGACTATATAATATGTGGTAGCCTACATTTGAGTTGCCAAATCCCTAAGATTTATGCTGCAACTCCTATTCACTCCAGTCTTCAACAGTTTTCCTCTAAAGACTCAGATTAATTAGTGTTATCGACGAAAATAATTAGACACTGTTAGGAATGATCAACGAAATATGCCTGTCGCTCAAATTGCTATGCTATTAAATGTTTTTACATTCTATTGAAAGTATCATTAAACCAAGGAGGTTATAATATAGCTAATAGAATATAATACAGTTAATAGAATATCCTTGCATTAAGCAGCACTATATTTCGTTAGGCTATTTTAGAAGTGTGGTATAAGGAAATATTGGCCTCATATAATGAGAATGCTCTACTTAGTCTACTACGAGGTGTAGGCTATCTAAATAACAAGGCGCTTCTGACCACATTCAAACCTATCTAGAGTTCTAGACTGATTAGCCTGTGGACGTTGTGTGGGAATATAATGAAAGAGTTTTAATTAATATATTAATATAGTTACTTGAGATTAGACCAACTGACAACTGTATGTGTTTCGTAAAAGCCGACTAACGCAGATACTTACGTGATGTAAAAAGCATATTCCTCTACCGTATCTGACAGTATCCTTCAATACGTAAATAGACGATAAACTTAGCTTTAAAGTTTAATGTTTAATATAATTTATCATTTCAGCGCATCTCTATACTTTACCCTATTAACTATGCATTTCGGCGGCATCGCCCCCATGTCTCTCATTACGCATTCCACAAGCGAGACCGGATGTCTAATAAATATATGAGTGCGGCGTAAGGCTTAGGTGGAATAGAAGGAATTATCCACCGAGCCTGTAGCATCTGCGTCCAGCAGACCGCATTGGAGCAGAGCAGAGAAAGTAATTATTTCTAAACGATGGATGACTTGGAAGAGAAATTATCCCCACGGAGATATTACATTCGTAAATCATCTCCAGTATCAACGACTGTCAGAGAAAGATTTCACTTAAGCTATGAAATGATCTATTTGTCCCATAAACAGACGTACGATAGCTTAGGCTTACTTGTTTAACCAGTTAATTTAAGCTAGAAATACAAGATTTAGTTATGATGTTAGTTGATAAATGTCATGCCTAGCTAAGCGGATATATTCTGACTTGCTGAATGCTTAATTATTTAATTATGATCTGTGATTAATATGTATCTCTTTATTCGTAACGAATACAGGGTAATAGAGACAACATTAACGATATTCGAACGTAAACTAAATAACAGGTGCGCCAAACTTTATATAACATAATAGGCCCCGATAGTGCATTAATTAAACAAAATCTAATTCTCACACACACTCGTACAGACACACACAAACACACACACACACACACACACACATGAAAAACCTTCTTACATTATTACTCATTGTCTAAAAGTTTCGGTCATGCATAGGCTGCAATCAAACATAAAAAATTTGATGAGCCTATTACCCATCACGGACGCATTAAAAGAATAGTGGATTACTCTTACAACATGTCCATTAGAAAGATTATTGAAAACTAGGTTTCTGATATTTTCAAGTATAATGCTTC
>JAQFZF010002262.1:0-12673 GCA_034695365.1 Enchytraeus norvegicus
ACCCCCCCCCCCCCCTCCCCCTCTGGATCCGCCACTGACAAGCGCTAGTGACAAGCGTTACCTATTTCGCAGGTTTAGAAATATTTTGAGATATTCTGATAGCCTAATTAATGAGGAGAGGTGCTCTGGCATTCTCTCTCTCATGCCAGCTTAGGCTTGTGCTATGTCTCAAAGCCCCTGACGTAGTATTTTGCAAGGAAACGGGCCCTAAATTATTATTGCATTGTATTGTATTTTAATGGAAATTGTACAGTCTGCTTGAGACGTTGGTTCTTCGAATGAAGAACCGGAAGTTTAATTTCAATTTGTGCTAAACTCTCAATTGACGTTCAAAATGCGGGTAATACTGAGATAATATTGAGACTGTTTAGTCAGGTAACAACATTTTCATTCTATTCTTCATGAATTACCTCTTTATTAGTCTTTAAGAAAAAATTACTTCTAGCAACAATTAAGTGGGACCAAGTGGATTAATCAATTAGATTCTTTATTAGTCTTAAGGAAACAAAAGTTTCACATATCAATTGAGTTGCAAGAGGAAAATTATACGTAATGAATATACTAACTATTTCTATTTTGTCTTTGTGAATAATAAGTAGCAAGAAATGCAGCCTATATCTGTTCTGGATAATAGCCTATGTCACGTCTTTCAAGTGATATGTTAATTAGAACCACATGCTATGTGGAGAGAGCTCACACTGATGCTAATTAATGATACTGATATCATGATAAAGCTTCACACATCCTAACCTCCCTATCTGGCATCATACTCTAACTAAAATTGGAAACAAATTTTCGCCGATAGTGTCAACCATTCAGTGATTCCCAACCGCTGGGATAATAATGTTGAAGTGTACAAACACTTTTAAAAACACTTTACTACACTTTTAGCACTTTTATTGTAGTTATACAAATGGAAGAATAATTAGGCCTACATATTCACTGAATCTGATAGACTTTCGATTTTATCAGATTCTATTACCGGTATAAGAATTTATGCGCTATGATCACACATTTGCTATCTAAAAGAAATTCTATTGGTATATTTTCACAAATGATAGAAGGCGCTTTCCATTAATAGTTGTCCATTGTGGTTTTTTTAGTTTTGCCTCCATGATTAATCGTACCTTTGCCTTTTAATAACGCGACAAGCTGCTAGCGCAGATACACGATAAACCTGCAAACCTGGGGTTTTTTCTTTGTCGATTAACCCGGGATTTGAATTTGAACCCGGGTGAAATCCCGGGTACTTGCTTCTGAGGGGGTACACTCTATTAATGTCGCTAAAACTCGTAAAATTCAGTGAAACTATTTTATTTATTTATTTTATTTTAATTATTTATTTATCACATCGAAATTGCACTGTCGTTACAATAAAACATTGAATGTACGTGTATATGGAAATAAAGGCCATAGACATGGCTCTTACATATTCCAATAAAATAACAATCCTATACGTTGCATCCGTAAATTACTCATTTTCAAGAGTTTTAACGTCAAATTCAAATTGCATATCAACAATTCTACATGTATGAACATACATGTACACATAATATCTCTACATATACGAACATGCATTGTATGTACAGTACACATATAATATATATAAAAAATACTGTACATCAAGATTTATTACCAACCGCCTATGTAGGCTACACTTAAAACCTACTATTAAAACACAATAGAAAGTATACATTAAAAGCAGATTCAGAGTTTTCGAGACATTTAAAAACAAATATGAATATGAAATTTGTAGTTACTATCATTATTCAAACGACATATTTGCCCAATTGAAAACGTAAACTACAGTGTTTTAGTTCTAGCAGGGCTTCATTGAAGCAAAACTGCGAGAAATCTAACACGGCTAATATAAATACATTCCCTAAAGACTGTGCTCACTTTGCAGTATACATTATAGTCTAATGTTAGCCAATTTCAACAGACAACGAAAACAGATTCAACTTTCTTACAATGATAACAATAATATTTTTAAGACAAATTAGCCACCAGAAGATGTGAAATGATAGCCAATATAGCGCTAAATAGCTTAGTATCATCGGCAATGCGCTTACTTCGAATGAGAATAACATCCTGATGTATTGTACGATTTAATTTCAAAATCAACTTGTTGTTTGTTATTTCCTTTTTCTTTTACTGAGTATTAATTTCGAACTGTTCGATATTTCGTTCAGTAAAATATTTTATTGGCACTTTCATTGCCTTCTACCCATATGTTCCGGTTGGATAGCCTAGTTGGTAACAAGCTTGCCTGATAAGCAGGAGGTCATGGGCTAGAGTCCCAGCCGGGTCCATCTCAAAGAGTATCTTCGGAAACGGAAACAGATGGCTAAACTTGCCTTTACATCTTTTGCAAATGTAGGCCTAAAGAGGTTAATGGTCTCAAATGCCATAGTATTAAGCTAATTGAAGTCTGCTTAATCTTACTACTATACACTTTTGCAACAAAATCTCTGCTTACCATAGTTTTATGAAGCTTTATTTTACTAATATATCATATTATATTTCTTGTTTTTGATTATTTACCGAAGTAATGGTGTGCTTTCTTTAATATTTGGCAAGCATCAACAGGGGGCTATTTGTAATATATATTGACAATTTAAAGAATATTGGATATATAATTACTGAGTAATTGCATTTGTGCGTGACTCCTAGTAAGATTTTGATTCCCAATTTGTACAGAACAGCATATAGCATGCCGTTTGGGTTTGGCGACATCGGTACAATGTTCGCCTAAGAAGCAAGTGAACCGAATCTCAGGTCAGTCAAACAAGAAAATTATAAAAAAAAGGTTATCAGGATGGTTGTTCGAATATCTGCTCTGGCTGTCATAGTGCGCAATCTAAAAGGTAAAGATAGATAATCAGGATCGGCGAGGACTAACAAATAAAAAATTTAAGAAAGCAAACGCAAACACCATCTAGCCAATGTGTCAAACATGTGCAGTTGTCATTTGTCAAGTATTATAAGCTACATACCAAAACCAAACTAAAAAACAACAAATACAATAGGCTACAGTATACGCTTAATATGCGCTCAATATGCGTAAACTGTTGTTGTTGTTTGCCCACCCGAGGATCAGCCGTGGTGCTGACCCCCTCTATCCTCGTCCTTGGGAGCGCTCCTCCAGGGTTCGCCGCCAGGTATCCAGCAGCTCTGCCGCCTCGCAGGGATTGTTCCATGGGTTACGCTTTATATGCGTAACCCATGGACAGTTTACGCTTAATGTGCGTAAACTGTCCATATTGGGAATCAAGATCTTACTAGGAGTTAGACACAGAATGCAATATCTCAGTTATTATACTTCCAATTCCCTTGTATTTTTCAATATGAATTACAAATAGGCACCTATTGATGCACGCCATATATCAAACAAAACACACTATCACTTTTGTAGAAAATCGAAAACATAGAGCGGTCTCGATCATTTTATATCAGGGTGTACAAACATTTTATGACATCGGATTGAAGTATACTTAAGATAGATACTAAAAATAATTACGTTTTTTAAATAAATTATTTATCTATAAACGAATGGTATTTTAATAAATATAATAGAGTCTTGGCTTCTCGAGTTTACAATCATCTTCGTAAATATTATTTATCTTCATATTACCTAACATTACCAAAAGGCACTCAATATTATAATGATGTGCTTTATCTTACTTACAACTTCACACATCGCTCCCATGCATCTTATCAATAAATGTGCCAACTTTACAACCGCTATACGGCATGATTAGTATCAATACTATCTATAAACTTATCTTCAAAATTGTATAACCGTGACTAAATAGCAAAGTTATCCAAGAATATGTAGTAGGCTATAGTTAATAACTGAAAATAGTTGATAATTAAAATATTCATCATCATATATTTAAACAGATAGCAATCGATATTGAATAGCTCTTTATTCGCCAAGGCAAAACAAACGCCAGGGGAAGATGCTTACAAGTTTTCAGACACACCAAATAAAAAAACAAGACAGAAAATGAAAGTTAACCCCTAATCAATGGGGATCTAACATCCAGGGTCATCACCCAAAGGCGATGTCAGGGACCTACCGAGCCGAGTACGCTATCCAAAGCAAGTAATTATTTTGGAGCACATCTATGGTGGGAAGAATAAAAGAACATCTAGGCTACCGAAGCCTACGTCTACCATTTCTAATTAAGCGGCTAAACGCGTTATATGTAAAAATGTGTTAGGAATCAAAATTGACATAATCTTTACGATCCAATGAACCGGAGATACCACTAGGTTTGGATTTATCTGTTTGAATCTTAAGCAAATATTTTCAATAGTACGGTTGCCATCTTTCAAGGAATTTGCCTATCTATCCAGTGATCAGTTGGATTATCGTTTCAGGGCACAAATTCAATCTACTATCCCATTCACTAATGAGCATATCATCGATCAATCAATCAAATAAAAAGATCCAATGTTGAATTCCTGTATACCGCACTACGTTTTCTGATACCTATAAACAAGAAAAACTGTTAATGATGCTATCATACTGCCTGCATCAATATATTGGCTAGGCGCCCCTTTCAAACACGTGCAGTTATCGTCAGAAGTAGTAACAAATAATTTATGTACTTTACTTTCGCATTTTATTTACCTATTCTACTTTTTGTTCTAATTTGCAAATTAGTTTACATCCGATAATATTAAATCTGTCTGTTTACAGATGTCCTACAAAATTATGAAACTGATTTATTATTACTAAAAAAATTAATAATAATAAATTAATTCTACAAAATTATGAAATTGATAAAATAATTTTCTTCGCTCTAAATTTTAATTTGGACCGTTTAGAATGAAGCAGATTAGAAGTTTAATATTTTTAAAAGTACTGTATATGTATGTCTATGATGAGATGGTCAAAGTGAGAGAGAGAGAGAAGAGGGAGAGAGAGAGAGAGTGAGAGAGACGGAGAGAAAGAGGGAGAGAGAGGGAGAGAGAGAGAGAAATGAGATCAGAGAGCGAGTGAGAGTGAGAGAGGGAGAGACAGAGAGAGACAGAGAGAGAGGAGAGAGTGATTGATAGAGAGAGAGACAGAGAGAGAGAGAGAGACAGAAAGACAGAGGGAGAGACAGAGAGCTACAATGAATTTTATTTGACTGCATGAATTCGTCGATTTTGAATAAAGTACTGAATTATGTTAACGTTTTTGCTTACGTGATATTATATTTCTTTTTATTTCAACAGACCACACTCGCTAAGGCTTGCGTCTTTTACACCAACACCGCCCGATTTGACTTGGCGTATCGAATGAGTTTTCATAGCAGGCGTAACTCTAACCTTCGATAAATAAATAAGAAATTAGAGAAATCCTCAGTACCTTAGAATGATATATTAGCAATATGTTAGCCAATAGAAACAAAGTAGTCCGTTTCATCATCTGACGACGACATCAGGGACGTCGCCTGCAAATTTTAACTACCACTCAAACAAGATTAGCAAAAAATAAATGTTGCAAGAAAAGTGTAAGGTGCAGTTTCAGATTACCAGTAGTCAACCTGAATTTAATTTAGCAATCGTTTATTGACATTTGGAAAAGCTTATCAAAATCTTAAACGCGGTTTTTCGTCGCAATAAATATCCAATGTACAGATATACAGAAATAAATACAAAATAGTACGGAAACATCAAACAAGATATACAATGACATAAAATAAATTACAAAAAGAAATAAAAACTTACCTTTGTCTGCTAAATGTTTTCCTGCGAGCACTCCCCATATATTTCCGATATCACATATTGTTATTAATAGGATTATTACAATAATAATCAAATTATTGGATAAACTTAACCGAAATACTTTCGGCATTGTTATAGTCATTGCGTAGCTTTCGAATAAGATTTAGTACGGTAAGATAAAATGATCAATAAATTTAATATCCTTGGTCGTAAGGGAATAAAATCAAATAGCCTATGCTAAATATTTATTCTAGTAGCCAATGAATACTGTTACTATAGCACATATCCTGATTCCTTCACATATTTTCTTGATTCCTGCTACAGTGTAAGTGTAGGCCTAATTGTATCGCAGATATCCTTATCTTTATGTTATCATTATATGCAAGCCTAAAATCTGCATGTTAATATAAATGTCATGAAAATTCATATAAAATAATAACTCGGTTGACAGATTTACGACAAAAGTTTGCCAATTATGTCTCTGCCACCGTTCCATAGAAGAAATATAAAAATTAAATTAAAAAAATTTAAATGTGTAGGAGTTTTAAAATGTAGTTCTACAGTCTGGTCACTCTAACAAATTACAGGCATATTACCGGCGACCAACGAGAGAAGCCCTTCCTCTGGCAACGACTGTCCATGGCGCTGCAATGCTACAATGCAGTATGCTTTCGCGGCATGTTCGCTGACATGGCATTCCAAAGATCAGGAGATTTATTTTAACTACTATATTTTATCTATTCTGCTTTTTTTAAACATAATAAATCAATTTTATCATATTTTTAGGCCAGGGTCGTTTACCACCCAGGACATTGAAAAAAAGTACATTAATACTTATTATGAAATCTTAATAAGGTCAAACTTATTGGCAAAATCCATAATATAAAAATCAAAAAATATACCCCATGTTCTTCCATCTATTTCATTCAATAAAAGGAAAAAGAATAATATTCCATCTGAAATATAATAAATTTCATCCACAAAATAATAATGACAAATAAAAAATAATAAAAATAATAATGTATTCCTAACTGACTGATGACTATGTATGGTAATTATTTTCTTTTGTGTATAACTGTAAAGTACAGAGATGCCTTGGCAATTTGCATGATATACTCTATTAAACATAAATACTAAATAAATATTATTATACTTTTAAATATAATTTTATAACTGCACTGGGTAGTAAATAACCATGGGATAAAAAAAGTTAAGAGAGATTTTTCGTTTATACAAATTAAAGCTGCTACAGTATTTAAAGAAATATCCTGAACTTTGGAATGCCGTATCACTAAGGTTTCACGGAAGCAATCAGTATTAGTATTATTTAACTTAAAATAAATGTGTCTTATAAATACCCTTTTATTTAGAAATAATACAAATAACAACTAGTAAATCAAGGACCTATCAATGATTGTACGCAATGAATGATAAATGATTCAAGAATTATTATGCAGTAATATTATACCAAAATATCAAATTATTCTAATTTTATGTCAATATATTTTTATCAAAATATCAAAATGCTAAATTATAATTTGTCAAATATTAAGTTTTGCAGCAGAAAGTAATGCCGTTACATCTCCAGAAATTCGGAGCCATAATTATGATAATTTACTCAAATATCTCCAAGTATAAGATAGTTTGTATATGGCTGAGCTATTGACACAGTGCACAAACGTCTCATCCATGCTCCACAGGTGTGTGCTTCGATTCTCAGGGCTCACCTGTCACTGATGTAGCCCTTTGGGAGGCAAAACTGATGTTACACTCGGCTTTAATATTTACATGTCAAACACTTTTAAAATCTAGTAAAGGTATAGTTGAGTCGGTGACCATATTCGTTACCGAACATAGGCGTGGAGCTGATCCCGATCCTGAGCAATTACAGCACACAGGTGGCAAATCATTAATCTGATGGTGAGGTCGCCAACCCCAATTTATATAATCCATTTTGATTATTGGATCATACAGCCCAGACCTGTTATTGCGAACATTATTTGAAGAGGTATGGCGAAATCTTCACAATCTTTTGAAGTAGTCACCTGCTACTTACTAACTGCTGCCAATTAAATGACCCACAAAGGGATGGAGGGCTTCGATCTAGCAGCAGAAAGAATTTTAACTACTCACATGTCGAGAGAGCCAGCCACTATCTGATCATCATCTGTCGTCTCCCAGTCAGCCTCACCACCCTCATTGTCACGACTCCTTGAACTCTGACCTCCACTCCTTGAACTTTGACCTTCACCTGATGACCTAGCCTTCTGCTGTCCATAGTGTCCAGTAGCAGAGCTCGGCGCACCAGATGACCTAAGTGCACCAGATGACCCAGGAGCACCCAAAGATCTTAGTGCACTAGATGACCCAGGTGCACCCAAAGATCTCAATGCACTAGATGGCCATGGAGCACCTGATGACCCCGGAGCACCAGAAGACTCAGGTCTGGTTCTAGGCACTACCCTGCCTGCACCCGAGCTGCTCAATGAGGAGCTGTCACCTAGCCCTCTCTCTCTGCTCCCGTAATCTGTCATCCTTCTCTGTGCTGAATCTGTGCTACCAATTGAACAATTATTACCAACTTTAGAGCTACCAACTGAATGATTATTACCAATTTTAGAGTCACCATCTGACAGATTTTTACCACCTTTAGCGCTAACATCTGTAAGGTTTTTACCAACTTTGGCGCTACCATCTGCAAGGGTTTTGCCAACTACAGAGCTATCGTCTGAACGATCATTACCATTCATAGCATTGGCAACACTGTTTTGTGAGTTGTTATTTGACTTGATCGATGATGATGCAACACTGGCTCTACTGCGATGTTTTACTTGTTCTTGTTTCGTCTTATCATCTTGCTGATTTGAATCGTTATCATAATTTACATGATCATTATCATGATTTTCAACATCATCATCATCATCTGGTTCCACATCATCATTAGACTTATCATTTCTACCACCATACTTTTGTCCAGATAGAATCATCCTCCTCCGAACAATTTCTCTACCAGCCTGTTTAACCTCATCAATCTTATCTTCTTCACTTTTTTCAACAGCATATCCTGTTTTATCATGTAGCTGAGTGCTGTGCATTATTGGCAGGAAGCCTGACTGCGAGGCGTTCCACTCGCTGTCATTCAGCCCCACACACTGGCGGCCTGGCCTGTACACAGATTCAACCTGAACCGCTTCGCTAGAAGTAAACGACTTTGATTTGCTCCCTGGTGCAATCTTATCTCGATAATCTTTCCCCTGTGTCATAGAAGTTGAACCTGCGGCCGATCGTTTGCCATCTGCCGGAGAAATTTTCACAGGAGTGACCTTTGAGCTATTAGGCTTGTCTGCAGGAATTCTTCTGCTACTCCCACCATTCTCAATTTGAACTTTCTGGGAAGAATTTCTTTCATGCTGTTTGACTTCGTTGAAGCCTCTTCGCTTTGCTGGACCTGTTTCTGGTGTGTCTCTTGAGAGAGAAAGAGCATCTGCTGAAACACTCGATCTTTTGCTGCCCTTTGACACAGGCTGTAAACGTGTCACTGGCCCGGTCTCCACACAACCTGCAGATAAATTTGTCAGTATATTAGCAGAACTGAGAGCATAAGCTTTGTTAGGAATCTTGTTGGGAGTCACTCGTGATGTCACTCGACCGCTCATAGAACTTTCCAGTCCACTCGGCCCTTTCTCCACTACTCGTCTTAGTTTCTCATCAGAAGTGGCTGGTGCTGAGTTTACACCTCTCAAAGAACCTTTGCTAGCTCGCTTAGATGATGGTCCTTCTACATCATCATTATCAGCTGCTCTATCATAATTCATCATTTCATCATCAGATTGTGCGGCTGATCTGTTCACAATCATGTTAGGATTAGCTCTAGCTTGTGCCGAGTTAACATTTCTCAACAAAGTTTTGCTTTTATTCTTTGACAGTGGCGCTCCTTCATCGTCGTCATCTCCAATTTCATCTTCAGATTGTTCTCCAGCAGACATTGACACAAACTCTTCCGCCTCTTGTTCATCATCTGCAGCATTACTTTCAGTGTTACCTGATCTTGTTGATCCATGTTTTCCATCCGCAGAACCAGAGCCCACAGTTTTTCCGCTGGATTCACGACTTTCTCTCCTTGACATATCCTGAGCTCCACTGGTAAACATGGCCACGTCGGGGATACTGAAGGGACCATTGGAAGCTCTGATTCCTGACCCACTGCCACGATTAGTCGAGTAATAAAGAGGTTCGGTGTTTTCAGCGATCACATCTCTCTCACCCCTGCCACGTGATACCTTTCTGTTGTCATCACGAGATTTTGCTGATTGCTCGCTACTTCTCACGTCTTGGTCAGAAGTGTTGCGTGCTGGCTCATCTCGCGAATAATTACAACTCGATGCCCTGCTCTTTGAACTATTACCAGTTGGATCTGAATCTCTTTTCCCATTACATAGATTCACTCGAACATCAACACCTGAAGAAGTAAGCCTATTTTCATTTTGTCGATCACTAAGAGGTCTTCTAAATGTAGATGACGTATTATTCACATCATCGTGTGACGATCCAACAGATATATCAATCTGCTCAAACTCACTAGTTGAGAAAGTTCTATGTGAAGCTTCCTTTAACTGTTTAGCACTCTTTTGATTACTTCTACCAGAAATATTTACCTCCACACGATCACACGTTGAACGTTTCTTACTCTGTCCTTTCTCCTGCTCTCCTTGCTCAAGGTTTTCATCAGGTGACCCCTGACCAGCACTACCTTGACTTGACTCTACCTCATCATCATATCCATCTTCATCATCATCCTCCAAATCTTTATCCATAGGCAGCTCAGACTGCCTCAGCTGTCTTGAATTCTGAACAGCACTACTCTGTTGTCGTGATTGCGATACACCGGCTGAACTACTGACAAGTTTCTCGTGCATTGAGTACAAAGCATTGAACGACTTCTCGTCATCTCTAGACAACATTTCATCATCAGCATCTTCTACCATAGTACGTCTCATATGACTTCTGCCTCGACCCTCACTTCTGCCGAGCAGTGTTTCTGACATATTGTGCTCGGAATAAGTGGTTGTATTAGGTTTGCTTTCTGAAACCCGCTGCGACTGATTTCCTTCACCTGAACTTCTTTTATTTGTCAACGACATTTCCTTATCCAATCTATTTGAGGAATCTTTGGTGGTATTTACTGCAACACCGCTCACTGGGGTTGATCTTACATTTTTATCATCATCTTTAGAGGTCGGATCGCTGAAGCCACGTTTCGTTTTGTGCACTTGCAGCTGCTTACCCACTGCTGAGGCCTGAGATAGAGTGGGAGTGGTCTCAGTTGATTGGTCGATCAGAATTGACTTTGCTAGAGGGATGTTATGTACATAGGGAGAAGTCTCTGTGTATCTCGACACACAGCGGCTCAAGTTTCTAGACTGTCTCTCAGTGCTGGCCTGCATGGATCTGTTGGTCACATGACTGAAGTGATCATCATCGGCTTGCGTGGCGAACGATCGACTCTTCTACAAAACAAACACATCAAACTTAACATTTTCAAACTATCAATGGCGTGACGTTCTCAAAATAAAAATGTTCTCAATTGAGAGTAACACTATCCAGTGACAGGAACACTTGTAAATAAACACTGATCCAGTAATCAGCATAAAAATTTCTTAAACAAGAGAGAACAAGGTGTTAATTTTTAATTTCTCAAGTGTTGTTTAAAAATGTGTTTGGAAGCATCCTACAGTGAGAAATGTTTGCTAACATATGGATAGAATATGGCCGAGCCAGTAATGCATTGACGCTATTTTTGTTTCCAGGTATCGAAATTGAATTTAATAAATTGTGATTAAATTGAAAGTAATATTTTATTTGAAATGTTTTATGTACTGAGTAGGATTGAAGGTGATTAATTAATGGCAAGGCTCAGAAGACTTCTGTTCAAGACGGCTCAACACAATCGAGCAACAATAGGCTTTCAAGCCAATTTTAAATTGGCTCAAGAGCCAATGTAAAATTAGCTCAAGCTTAATACAGCTATACGTTTAATGTTTAATATAGTATATCATGCCAAGGCATCTCTATACTTTCCAACGTTACATAAACATACAAGGTAATACAAAGGATAATTAGAAACAAAATACATTGTCAAATTGTCTATACATACACAACAGTTAAAGCTACAACTAGGATAGAAAGGAAATAATCTATTGAAAAAATGATTCATAACACACAAAGAAGTAATGGAAATACAAAGATAATTTAGGGCTAAAGATAGACTATGTTAGAGAGCATAATAACTAACTGAACACAATCTCCCACAAAATATCCCACAGTGTACACCAGCGTTTCTCAACTGGGGTGCCGCGGCACCCAAGGGTGACTTTACAGTTCCACTGGGGTGACTTTTTTTAATGAAAAATATTTCAAAAAAAAATTATACAAAATTGAAAGGGATGCGGGAAATCTTGCAAAACCAGCAGAAGTCCACTCAAAGCCGTTGAATAAACCTCTTATGTGTAGTAATTAGGACTATTAACCGACACTGTACATCGCATAGAAGAGGGTTTTCATGCACGATAGCGCATTTCGCGTAGTTTTGAGCCGTGTTACTTGTATGTGGTGTAATCAAGAGTGAATATCACTGGCAAACCTGAATGAGACGGTTAAACCGTAAATAATGCTTGTGTTTATGAAAAGCATCAATCCCAACATTTCAGTAATTTTCGTAGTTTGAGTAGAAATGGCATTTCTAAATACATTGACGTGTTGTATTTTGTGAGCTGCTCAGCAGCTACTGACAGCTGCTAGCAGCTGCTTAGTAATTCATCGCATTATAGGCGTCGGCCTTTTTTTTCGACCCTGACGGGATTCTTTCTTTTGATTTTAAATGATTTAATTGAATAAATAGATAAATCCAAGTAAATTGAATTTTGTTTTAATTAATTAATTAATGAAGTTAATT
>JAQFZF010002263.1:0-12671 GCA_034695365.1 Enchytraeus norvegicus
CCAACTTCAACGTCACCAAGAAAAGTGAGGAGGATGAAAGATGGGAACAGATGGATGGCTTTCCGAGAGGCGACGAGGGGTTGACACCACTGGCTGTTGCTGGAAAGGCGCAGGACAACCGAACCGTTGACATCATCAAAATCCTGATAAAACAGGGAGGTGATATCAACAAGATAGGTCCAGGTGGTCGATCAACATTGGGTGAAGCTGCTCGAATGGGTAACGCCAAAATGGTCGAGTTTCTGGTAAGTCAAGGAGCAAACATCGAGCAGGAAAATCCTGCTTTCAAAAACGCAACGCCTTTGATCATAGCTGTAATAAGCAAGCAGACTGCAGTGGTGGATTATTTGTTGTCGCAGTGGGCGAAGGTTGATGCTCAAATGAGCGATGGAAGAACGACGCTGGATAAGGCGATGGAATCGAGTGATATGCCGATGATTGACACTCTTCTGGAACGATGCGAGTTGAGCAGAAACTTCCACAGCACTGGCAGCTTACCGTACCGTCTGGCAGAGGAATACAAGAAACCAGATAGAAACATCCAATCGATCCTTAACCAGATCTCAGATAATGTTCGAGCAATGTCTGAGAGAGAGAAGGAAATACAGAGACGCGAAGAGCAGGAAAAGGAAAGACGCAATCAAACACCTTCCACTATGATGTCGTATTCAACGGATAATCACACCTTTGAGTCCGAACCTTTCCAGCAATCCTCAAAAAGATCCGCACCAAGCAGTCAAGCTTCTGAGTCAAGAAGCAGCAGTAAGAATAAACGCTCCAGCCAATCCAAGCAGCAACCACTTCTACCACCACCACCACCGGTAGAGGAGAGTGAAGAAGAGGAAGAAGAAACAGAGGAAGAAACAGAGGAAGAAGTTTCAGAGGAATCTGAGATGGACATTCCAGAACCGGAGCCTGTTCATAAGTCCAAGAAATCAAGCAGAGAAGCTGCTGCAAAACAACAGCTGCTACTACAAAAGCAGCAAGAAGAGCTGGAGCTGAAGCAAAAACAAAAGCAAAAGCAAAAGCAGCTCGAAGAACAGCAAAAGCAGCTGCAGAGGCAGCAAGAAGAGCAGCAGTTGCTACAAAAGCAACAGCAGCAAGCAGCTGCAAAATCCAAAGGAAAAGCCTCCAAGGAGCAACCACAGGAAGAGGTGGCTGTCAGCTCAAAAAGGATGTCCACAGGATTACAAGATGGCGGCAGACCTTCGAAGAAGACACCAGTGTTACAAGCTCCACCCCCACCTAAAGTCCCGCCCCCAGCAGACAGTGAGAGCGAATCAGAAGAGGACTCAGAAGAAGAAACAGAAGAAGACGACGAGGGGGAGGAGCCTGAGCTGCAGCTGGCAACCAATGCCGGCCTGGGAGGCGTGGCCAAATACCCACCAATTGTAAAACAGCAACAGGTAACCAGGGAGGTGGTCGTCAAGGGCGGCACCATGACGTCATCGCGTGACGTCGTTACCAAGACAACCGTTACTAAGACCGTTGTCACGACAAAAGGCGGCCATATTGCCGCCGCAGAAAGGGCGCAGATCGTAACCGCTGAATCATCATCTGATGGCGAAACTGACAGTGAAGATGGAGAAAGTGAGGAAGAGAGTGAAGAAAGTGAAGAAGAAGAAATGGAGGATGTTAATAAGAACATGGCTAAGGTAAGAGTGGGGGGACAAAATAGCGTGGCCCCCTCAGCGAAAAAATCGTCGAAAGCTCATAATGCTGAAACTGATATTTAACTGTTGGCTATGTTTACCTGTAAAATAAAATTAAGAGAAATGAACTATTAAAAATAACTTGTAGCTTAGTTATAGGCATATAACCCTATTGCACAATCAATCAGTCAGTTCTGCAAGAAATCAGTCAATCAGTAGATCCAACAATCAATTAATCATGCACCAATCAATATTAATTGACAATCAATCAATTACATAATACGAAATAAATTTCTATAATAAGGAGTTATTCATGTGGATAATCAATCAGGCGACCAATGCATTAATCATGGGATTAATAGAAAATCATAATTAGATATTCAATCAACCATTTGATTAGTCAATTGTTTTTAATCAGTTTACAATCAGCCATCATATCAGTTTTACTAAGCTTCTGATAAACACCGAGCTTTTGAGCTGTAGGAAGAGAACTGGAAAATGCGAGACTTTAAATATGAATTTATTTCTGATATCGTCGTCAGATGATGAACCGGACGCTGCCATTATTTGATTTGATTAATCATTTCTGAGAGTAATGCTTCCTTTCAATTCAGCCTGACTTTTTAAAATCAATTTTATCTGGTTGCTTGGTTGAATAAATATGCAGTACCGGTACGTCGGCTGCTGAAATTGGCGTAAAATCAGCATTGGTCGATGAAACTTGCGATTATTTGTTATTATCATATTGTTATGCCTTGTGTTTACTGAAATGTGCAATTTTACTGACTGAATATTGATATTTATTTCGCGAGATTTTAAGACTTTAAACTATGTTATCAATTTTTGACGAAAGTGATTCGACGCTGATTTATAACGATTCTGATAATGATGCTCTTGATAATCAATTGATGCGTCCGTGACATCGCCCTCGGTTGAGAAACCGGACGTAAAATCATCCTCATTAATTGATTGATTGATAATAATATACGCTGTGAAGGTTAAAGCCGAATTTAATGTCAGTTTCGCGGCCTGATGGCTACATCAGTGAGCCCTGCGATTCGAACCGTGAACCTATGGAGGCAGTAGCAGGTAACTTAACCGAACAGCGACTGGCCCAGCCAGTGAATAAGTTTAGCTTATGTAAAACTAATTTAACGTCTGTTTCCGTATCAAGAGAGATTGCCGGAGATGGACTAGTCTGGGAATCGAATCTGCAGCCTCCTGCTGATCAAGAAAGGTTGCTAACGACTAGGCTATCCAACCTAGATTGCAAATTAATTGTAATGTGTGCTTATGTTGTTGAAAAGAAGTGGCACTCTATTCCGAATTTGTTTAGCTTGTGAAATCGTCGAGTGCGTGCAGTGACGTCCCTGATATCGTACTCTGATGATGGACCGGACGTTAAACCGTTATTTGATTTGATTAAGCGGGTACACCGATTTAGGTAACAAAACAACTTGCTGAAGGCTGCAAGCTATTCTGGATGATCTAGTCGATAGCAAGCGTGCCTGATAAGCAGGACGTCATGGGTTCGAGCCAAAGCCGGGTCCCTCTCTTACAGTGTCCTCGGATACCGAAACAGACGTTAAATTCAGATTTATATCTTTATCATGTTATTTTTGCATTACCGGTGTCTCAGAACTGGTAATTAAGTAAAATTTCATAATATAATATATAAAGCCTACCAGGGTTCAAATCTCGTTGAAGCCGATAGACCTCAGACATGGGCCCAGGCTATATTGGAAATTATGTCGAGACGTCCCTAACATCATACTTCGATGAGGAAGCGGACGTTAAATCTTAATCATTATAATATTGATTCAGTGTGCTACAGTTAGTAACCGATCACAACCTCACTGCTGAATGATTTTAGCACGTTGTTTTAAAAGTATCAGATGTTATCATGAACAATTACTGCACTATAATGTGTATTTTATCATCTTAATTCACTTTTCGTTGGCTTGTATAATGCGCTATATTATATTCGACGGTAGATTTACACTGGCATCAAACTGATTGAATTTTCTGTGTTCTAATTGAAAGCTTAAACTGTAAAATAAAAGTAACGGTATTATTTTGTTAGCTTTGAAATAAAAGAATATTATTAGATAAGAATATTATTAGATGCATGTACGAAATAGGTCGACTTCATCAATACAATTGGAGAGGCGAAAATAAATAATTCTAAATAACACTAAATTAATTTCTATACTTAAGGTATGTCTTTTTAAATGTCATCGCAAATTAAATACCTATTCTGGCACTGCTACAATTGTGTAGAGATCAGCAAGAATAAACTCACAGAATCTGAGCGTGTTAGTGAGAGACGACTTACAATAGATACTGACGAAGCCTGTGGGAACCATCTGAGAACTTATTGTTCTTATTGACAGCAAAATATATAGATTTAGGCAAAGGTGAGGACATTAAATTAATTGCTCACGTTTAGCATAAGCTAATAAGCATGCATATATGACTTAAAACTCTGCTGAAAGCTTTATAGGTTCTTGAGATTTCAAGTAGAGAAATTCGTTAGGAAAGATCTCTTTACATTTTTTCACAGTAGCTATCTCTCTCTCTCTCACTGTCTCTCTCTCTCTCGCTCATTGTCTCTCTCTCTCTCACACACGAATAAACACTCAATAAGTTTCATAGGTCAAGATCAGAGCTAAAACAATACTTGTCAACAAAACGTCAGAAACAAACAGGTAAAATGATTTACCTCCGTTTTTAGCGTATGCATTTATGCATTTATCCGTTTATCTGCGTATGACTGCATGGAGCATGTTTAGAGCCAATCAATTGCTCAAACAATCAATTGCTGCCGTAGCCTAGACAATCAATTGTTGCGGTAGCCTCGACCTCTGCTAAGCCTGGAGAGAGAGCGAGCGAGAGAGAAAAAATACCTCTACTCTTGAGTGCCATTAAGAAATTCTGGCTTTAGGATAGGAATTCCAGTGTTTAATCTAGACTCCTTGCCATTGGAGGGGAATTTGAATTTTAGGGGGGTGTAGGAGAATGCCTGCGTTTCTCTTTGGGGGGGACTAATACTGATACATTATGCTAAAATTATTTTAGGGGGGGGATTTAAGGGTTTCAGGGGGGGTGATTACCTTCCTAAATATGCCTAGATTAAACACTGTAGACATTCCACTGAATGAATTGAAATAAAATAAACCAAGTAAGACAACAAGTATATGCATTTACGAAGGAATCCATAATTTAATGAATATTTTAATCATTATCACGAACAAATCCGCGGAATACAATACAATAATGCTTTAGCGTCCGGTTCCTCACCCGAAGGCCATATCAGAACTACTCAATAGAGATAATAATAGGCCTCTAGCGTTGAACAGAATCAATAAACCAACAGGTCATTAAGTTTCATTAAAACGATACAGCTGATTTTATTCAATTCATGAATAGTTTCACAAATAATGGTGCGTAGAATTCGAAAGCATTCGCCGATTTTCTTAAAATGAAGAGGAAAATTTGCAGGGTTAACATATAGTACTATACATTAACGGAGTATGGTCTGCCAAATCAGTGCTTCCCAAACACCGGACCGTGCCGGTCCGCGGACCTAAGTCAAAATACTTTGGTGAGAGACAGATGATTTTGAACACGACAGGAGGATGGTGGAATCACAATTTACAGCATTATTTTAGTTATCATGGTTTACTAAAATAATTGATATTTAAATAATAAATAAATAAAAATCATCGACACGCTGAAAAAGTTTGACCTGTCCGCGGCATGACATAGTTTGGGAAGCACTGTGATAAACGATTTAATTCCAAGCGATTTAAATCCGTAATATAGTCCATTAAACAATGAAGCAGTCGATCTACTGTATCTACAATATATACAATATCTGTAAATAATTAATGCCTTGCGAGCCCTGACATCACATTTTGGCTATTATACAAACTCTATAGATTATTAATAGAAAAAGTGCAATGAAATGATATATAGTCTGCTTAGTCAAATAAAATGGTAATAATAGTGTATACTATTGATCTCGCCAGATGGCGAGCTAGCCGGGATTCATTTCCATAGTCGGCTAGCTATTGGCAGTCGCCAGAGTGCGTATTGGTAAATTCACACCGACTGCTGCTCTTATAGCAATGGAGAGTAAAGCAGTTTGCCTAAGGCTTGCAGCTCAAATTTGGTCTCCAAATTTGGGCATTGAACCCGCGATCTCATGATTCAGAGGCCGCAGGTTTACGAACACTACATAATTTGTAGTCCAATATAATATTACATGGTTCTATTAGATTAAATATAAATAGATTATACAATTGGACATATCAAATAAAATAACGGTTTAATGTCTGGTTCGTCATCTGACTGCGATATCAGGGACGTCTTAAATATATCATACATATTAAAATACTAAAACAATTACAATTGCATGATTTTAACATGCAATTAAAATCGCATTTTAATTGCAGGCGATTGCAATCAAATAATGCTATCGCATTATAAGAGAATGCCATATGAAGACAGCTTCAGGAGAACAACTATCTCGTTGATATTTAGTTAGTATAGCGGTTCCCAACCTTTTGCAATGGTCGACCCCCAAAAAAAGTAGGAAGTGATCGCCGACCCCACTTTTAATAACATATAGGACACTACACCCAAATAAACGCAGTGACATCTTCAACCGAAAACCTGCGGGCCGCATTTCCACATGGAATAAGAAATAAATTGATAACTAATTGAAATAAGTTTGGATATTGCAGAGTCCAACAAGTTAGAAGTTATTTATACATGAAACATATTTTTTTCATTACTACCTGGCGACCCCAATAGAATTCCAATTCGACCCCACGTGGGGTCGCGACCCACAGGTTTGAGAACCGCTGAATATTAGGCTTGAGCCCTAACAGAGGCTATAGCGTTTAAAATGCATGACGCTAGTTGTAGGGTAACATGAAGAATTACGAAGTTGCTTACTCTAGATACGGTACAATGTTACACCTTCCTGACAGACTAACAGACGGACATTGCAAAGAGATATTTGAGTAGATAGCTGGATTAAGATTTGCTTTCATGTTTCAAATAACTGCATCCATATAATCTCTACTATATTTGCAACTATTATGAATCAAACTGTCCCGAACTTGATATGACAATACAGCAGCTAACACTAATTGGTAGTAGCAATAAAGGCAACATATTATGTGATAGATATGCCTATTGAAAAATGAATATGATTTTGAGTAGAACAGACCTGTTCTACTCAAAATTACTTTAATACATCACTTTAATACATCATTTTATATTACCTTAAAGTAACTGTGAGCTTAAAACTTGCGCTCTGTCCTGTGTACCCAGTCCATAAGTAGAGATCTCAAAGACACATAGGCGATAATCATATCGTTATGACACAGAGTCTATAAACCCAAACCCACGCATATAGGAAAATAAATGAATATATAATGATAATATAATGCATCAGTGTATCAAATAGCAACGAGATAAAATACATATATATAGCTGTATTATTATATAGCGTATAATACATATATATAGCTGTATTATTATATAGCGTATAATACATATATATAGCTGTATTATTATATAGCATATAATACATATATATACTGTATTATTATGCAGCGTATAATACATATATATAGCTGTATTATTATATAGCGTCTCATACATATATATAGCTGTATTATTATATAGCGTCAAGATCAAGTGTCGATATAATACAATGGACAAACTCTCCATAATAGAGTAGGTTATATTTAAGGCCAGCTTTCGGTCATGTGATTGAAAATCTAAGATTTTGAACATATTTTGCATGTAAAAATTTGCAAATAAAGGAAACGTTGGGGTTTTGTTGCCAAACGGACGAGATTTCATTCAAGAAATTGAAAAAAAATCTAACCTATTTTACATGTAAAAACATGTAAACAAAGGAAATATTTGGTTTGGTTGCCAAGCAATCGAGGGTTACCACGCTTCCGAAAACTGACCCCTAGTTAGATCTCTATCTTGCGAGAGTTCTGATAAGGCTGGAACAAGTCTCAAAGAATTCCAGGACCTGATGGAAGCTAGGTGAGGTTCCTTCCTCGTCAGAGTCACCTTCTATATCCATGTCCTCTACTACACAATCAATCAATCAATCAATCAATCAATCAATCAAATCAATCTATCAGTCAATCAATCAATCAGTTGATTGACCCAACAAACCCCGGTGGAGCTGATTTCAATGGCATCGACAGACAGATTGCGCAGCATACCCGGGATCAGCGAGAGACCTCCTTCCTTTGGCAAAGGCCATCAATAGCTCTGCAGAGGTTTTATGCGCATTGTTTTCGCGGCTCTTTCAATCTAGTCGCTCTCGAGTAGCCGGGCCACGATTCAGTCCTTCTTAATAAATCGTTTTTATAAAACCACTGAGCTGTTCTCACCCAAGAAAACCTCACTGAAAAAGATATCAATCAATCAAGCAATCAATCAACATAGTTATTGCACAAGGCATAGGTATTGGATGGCCTAAACAGCAGCATTTTATATACGTGTCTGATAAGCAGGAAGCCACGGGTCCAAGTCCCAGCCGAGTCCATCTCTGATAGTACCCTTGGATATAAAACCAATGTTAAATTTAGCTTTAGCTTTTACTTGAACATATACTATTCATGTATATTGTACAATACAATATAAGTAACTGTTATTGGATGACTGAGTGACTGATAGATTGACACATATGCATATCATTATGATTATAAGTTCATAACATCTAAGCCTCCACGTAGCGGGATTACAGGAGAACGCTACAACTCCATGACAAGCTAGCACGGGTCATTCTCTTGACCCTGGCTGCATCAGGATGGGCAGCTATGATTGATTAATTGACTCATTAATCGATTGAATGATTGATTGACTCATTAATCGATTGAATGATTGATTAATCGATTGAATGACTGATTAATTGACTCAATGATTGATTGATTGATTGACACATACTCATATCATTAGATGATGATGACATGCTAGTTCGGGTCATTTTTTCTTGACCCTAGCTGCATATGGGTGGTCAACTGTTATTGATTGATTGATTGACTCAATGACTGATTGATTGATACATAATCAATCAATCTTGAATATGTATCAAGATTGATTGAGGGGGGGGGGGATTTAGCGACATCGATAGAGTGTTTGCCTCATTTGCAAGTGATCCAGGTTCAAGTCCCGGGTCGGTCGACAAAGAAAAATCTCAGGGTTTGAAGGTTTGTCGTGTACCGGAGCTAGCAGTTTGTCGCGATATTAAAATGCAAAGGTACGATTAATCATGGATTGGCAAGGAAAATAACAAAAACAGCAACTAGGAAAGTTCAACGAAACTAGCATGTGCATTCTGTCATAGGTTAATACGTATATATATACGAATAGAAAAAAACAAAACAAAAACATACCCATATCATTAGAGGAAGATGACATGCTAGCCCTGGTCATTCTCTTGACCCTAGCTGCATCGGGGTGGTCAACTGTGTCCAGACTCTTGAAGTCCAGCAGGTAACTCTTGGCATCAACTTGATACAACTGTAGGCTCATCTTAGCCTGTAGGCATAAATACAATACAAAGAGGATTTAACGTCTGGTTTCTCACCCAAAGGCGATGTCACGGACGCCCCAAGCAAACCATGCAATTACAGGCAGTTCAATACCACCAGAGCACACTTTACTTGTCATTGATGCATAAACCAATGAGAAAGTGAGATTTAAAAAAACCGTGCAAGTCAATTAGCCGGAGCAAGAGTGTCTGATTATACAGATCTAAGGAGGAAACAAATGGGTTTTCAGTTTGCCGTGGAATGTTGTAATACATGTACATGAGAGATCAATCAATCAATCAGACATTCAGAATATCAGTCAGACAGTCGATCAGACAGAAGTCAATTAATTAATTAATATATCAATCAATCATCAATCAACTAATCAATCATGCAATCAAGTAATTAAATAGAAGTCTGGGTTCTGCACGTAGCTATAATCTTCTTAGACGGACAAAAACTTAAGTTAAAAAACTCGACTCAAAGCCTCATAGAAAAAAATAACAAGAAAACAGTCACTCACATATTTTCCAGTGTTTCCAATCTTTCTTCTCACCCTCACATTGAAGTTATTCAGAACTTTCCATTCCTTTTCAAACACGTACCAACACATATATTATATACACATATATATATATATATATAATTATTATATATATATATAATTACGTCCCTGCTATCGTCATCGAATGATGAAACAGACGTTAAATCTATAAATATTGTATTATACACTACACTCGCAGAAGCAGATATCCATTTTTTCTACAATTTTCTTCCATCAAATCACAAATGCACATTGGCCTACAGAATTGCACAAAGAAAAGAAGAAACAATGAGTTACAAAAGTTCACTGTAAATAACAGAAACTTAGCAGCAAAAATGTAATGTCAAACTCAAACTTTCAATTCATTGCTTGGTAGCAGGTTGAGGGCACAAATGCTTATACACAGTCTTTACTCACTCGTACAATATCTCTATCACTATCTCTAGCGCACTGCCAAATGGCAGGTCCAAGATACATATTCTGAAACACAACCTGCAATCACACTCACTAATGAGCACAAATCAATCATCAAGTTGATCCCATCAAAAAGGTCATGCCTTTACCACACTCAAAATGTAACCTTCTTTCTTGAAAATATACATTCTGACTGCCTCAGTATGAAAATATCTGCGTTAGTCGGCTTTTACAAACATGTGCAGTTATCAGTTGGTCTATTCTCTAGCTACCTGGATCCAACACTTATTACAATATAATACTATACAATACAATAGGATTTGAAGTCCGATTCCTCACCCAAAGCCGAAGTCAGGTATGGCTAATGCAGAGAATACTCGCGATCGCTCAAATGTGAATTACATCACATAGTAGAAAAATAATTTCATACATAAATCTGTGCAAAGATTTACACGCGAACGACTATGGTATGCAATTACTTTGGTATAAAAGGCTAGAATTGTTAATCGCACTTTTACAATTAAAAAATGTCTTGGTCATCAAATTGGGATATTATTTATTGGATCATATTTAAAACTAGTGTTTCGTAGAAGCCAACTAACAGTCACTGATTAAGGTGACTCTCAGAAACAAATTGCCTCCGAGAAAATATGGCATCCAAGCTTTACAGTTATATGCTATGGACCTATCGTTAGGCAGTGCACCGAGAGAGAGAGAGAGAGAGAGAGATAGAGAGAGAGAGAGAGAGAGAGAGATAGAGAGAGAGAGAGAGATATTTAATACAATAATATATGGTATTAATCAGATCAAACTACGTACTTAAACAATTCCCAAAACTCAAGTGCTAAATAGTTTATTTGTTAATTAGTTGCAAACAACGATATGCATGCGCATTGCGCATACTTCGTCCCGGGTGGATGGCCTAATCGGTAGCACATTTGCCTGAGTAGCAGGAAGGCATGAGTTCATTTCTCAGCCGGGTCCGTCTTTGACAGTATCTTTATGGTACGGAAACAGACATTAAACTTAGTCATAGTTTTTTTACAATAATATAGGATTACACTTAATTTGACTTACATATCCTAGGGACTTCATGGCTTTAAACACTTCATGCATGATGTCCAGTGGTCTACTCTGTGATCTAATGCCTACAAAACAAATCCATCAATCAATCATTTATTTTATATTAAATAAGTAAACATTTCTGTGGTGCAATTACAAAGTATCCGAGTTCTGAGTCATAATCACAGTAAATAAAAAAAACAAAAATAAGAACCTAAAAGAAAAATTGAACTAGAATAAGATTAACAGAACTTTATATTAAAATATATCATATATGGCACTATATCCTGCTGTTCCTACAGATTTAATGTTTAATTTTACAAAGTACTTCGTACAATAATTAATAAGAAAATCTTAATATAATAATTACAATTAATAGGCACTTTCACTGTTACCTAATCCCAAGATGGCTTCCATTAAGAATAAAGACGTTAGATGCAATAGGGCATTAGGATATCATCATTAGGTAATCATCACTGTTGAGGGCACTGAAAACATTTTTACATATATTCTCAAGATAAATATTTTGTCCCCGTGGAGGGGAGGCCGCCCTCGAGTGAGAGATGGCCTCAGACCGCCCTGGGAGACCTAAGTAGGCAGTACACCAATCGAGTACTTTCGATGACAATTAAATCAAAAAGACACCACAAAATTGTTTTCTTACATATTATTTCTAGCTGCGTTCTATTTGAAGTTCAGCTGCCACGGTAGTATTGATGAATTCTAGATGATAATGCTAAATCCCTATCATAATTAATTTTATTATATTATGTTTATTGTTATGTATTATGATTTTCGAAAATTTATTGGTTGCATAAACTACATTAGTTACTGAAATTGAGTTCTTACCCAGATGCCATTTTGCTTTCTTAGTCAGAAGCTGCTTATTAGTTACACATCCACCAGCCGCCAGGTCTGCAAACTCTGTACATACAATACAAGGAGAATTTAACTTCCGGTACCTCACCCGAAGGCGATGTCAGGTACAATACAATACAATAAATATTATATTCGTGTATTATAGTCATGCTGTGAAATAAAGAAATCAAATTTTTTAAATCGATTCAATATCTTTTGACCTCAACAACCATTTCATCATCTGACGATGACATCAGGGAAATACGTGCAAACATAATAAAATTGTAGAACAATTTCGTGCATAAATTAAATAAAGTTGACCAAAATGTTATCCAAAACGATTCACACAAAAGATTAGTACATTCAAATTACACAAAAGATTAGTGCATTGAAATTCTCTGCACTGGAATGTCCGTGGAGGCGGTCCCTTTGCGAAACTGTGCTAACGCCGCTGCGCATTTTCCAGTGATTTGTGGCAGTGGCTGTCCACGGCGATTCAATGCTACAACGCTATATGCTTCCGCGGCACTTTCAGCGACATGGCATTCCAGAGTACAAGAGATTAAT
>JAQFZF010002264.1:0-12671 GCA_034695365.1 Enchytraeus norvegicus
GAGAAAGGTATGACGCGAGCAGAGATTGTGCAGTGTTGGATATGCCGAAACAGGAATTAAGCCTGCTTAGAAGAATGCTGTGATCGATTGTGTCAAAGGCAGAGGTCAAGAAGAATCAGAGCAGACACTCGCTGCATATTCATGGCACGACAGAGATCATTATGGATTCTGATAAGAGCGGTTTCCGTGGAGTAGAATTTATTATAGGCAGATTGAAATGGTGACAGTGATGGAAGAGTCAAGATGACTACAGAGACGGGATTATAGCACTCTTTCGAGAACTTTAGAGATGAAATTTAAGTTGGAGATAGGGTGATAGCTAGAGAGATCATTCTTGGGTAGTGAAGGCTTTTTCAGAAGCGTCTTGACAATGGCTTGTTTGAATTGAGTAGGAAAATGTAGAATATGTAGAAACCTTGGTTGTTATTTGTTGGTTTGCACCATGCTCGAGCAGCGCCTGGGCTACCTCCACGTGCCCTTCTTTAGCGGCTATGTGTAGTGGAGTGTAGAGATCCTTGTTAGTGATGTCAGGACTAGCGCCGTGTTGTAGCAACAACAACACGTTGTCCACGTTGCCTAGTCTGCTGGCTATGTGAAGCGCTGTCTGCTGCTCCTGTATAGCACATAAACACATAACACTGTTATAACAATTTTACTAACTATTTATTAAAAACAATTATACAAAATTATGCAATTATACAAAGTATATTCCAATACATTGTCATTTTAAAATTCAATCATAATTATATAATTTTATAAGTGCACAAACACAAACATTGAAATACACAAGTGATAATAATCATATGTAGACGTAATTATTGTATGTATGGCTACAATAGTTATCAACATTTATGACATGTACGTGACCCTCTGTAATGAGGGAATAGTAACCAAGTGGGCCTACCACCTGAGATCCAGTAGTCTATTTCTGCTGTGACAGTTCCACGGACTACGTATAGGCCTACTAGCAAAGGCTGTATAAGAGACAAAACTCAATCAGTTTACCAATGAGCCTCAATGAGGTGTTTGCAATGTTGATAAGAAAGCCTATAAGAATTTGTGTTTTCATCTGTAACTGCCATGGCTCACTTAAATTGTAACATAATCTATGATTCCATTCTCTAAATAACAGTTCAGATAATATAAGAGGGGCATGCTTTAGTAGGCTCCCTACCCTAGCTCTAGCGTCCACGCTGGCGCCATTGCGCAGCAGTATGCGCAGAATGTCAGTCTGGTTGGCGCGAGCAGCGAGGTGCAGGGAGGTCTCACCACGCGCCGTGGTGGCGTTAGGACTGGCGCCGTGCTGGATCAGGTAGATCACTATGTTCATGTGACCCATGAACGACGCCACGTGCAGTGGGGTCAAGCCTGACTGCAAAACACATAAACACATAGAGGTATTAGATATGATTGTAAACACATAAACACTTAGAGGCGTTAGACCTGACTGAAAACACATAAACGTAGAGGCATTAGACCTGACTGAAAACACATAAACACATACGAAAAGTTAGACCTGACTGAAAACATGTAAACACATAGAAGTGATAGACAAGTAGGCCTACTACGTATTATATTTATTAAGAAAATATGGATTACAGTTTAACCTGAGATAATAATTTGTAGGCCCTATAGATAATCTCAACTCCATTTTCATTCCTTTAGGTTTCAGCAAAATAAAGATACTTAGCATTGGAAAATATTTCTTGTATACATTAAGTACAATATTTAGGAGATATTTTTTTAAGTTTGCACTGAAACTGCAGATATAGGCCACTTGACGCTAAAGTAAAGTTAAGCAAAGTTGACTTAAGCAGAGAAGGCTCATCTATATTATTACCTCAGTGGTGGCCTCTATCGATGCTCCGTACTTCAACAACAGCTCAACAACCTTTATACGATTCTTCTTGCACGCGATGTGAAGTGGAGTGAATCCGTTCTAAATATTATACCATAGAAATTATATTTATCTATTTTATTATCACAAAACACCTTTCATAGTTTCAAGCAACGATAAAAAACATCAAAGGTGCGCGTAAACGGTAATACAGGCCTACAATTGGCCAGGCCTACAAGAGTAATAGACAGGTATAATAAATACACAATGCAAGTTAATAATTAATTAATTAATAATAATAAATTAATTACTTATAAATTATAATACAAGTGTAATACACAAGTGTTTGCCGTGTTTGATCAGGCAAACAATGTCATAAGAACAGACCAACCAAAAGCTGCATGTGTTTCTTAGAGGCTGGCAAATGCAGTCACTGGTTAGGAGACCCCTCAGAAAGCAAAATTGTCTCCAAGCAAATATGAAATACAAACTCTACAGTTGTATGCCATGGACCTGCCTGAGCAACGCAGGTCCATCATGTGGCATGCAAAGCTTGTAAGAAAAGTTTTTACTCCCCAGTAAGCGAAGTAGTTTGACCGATAGAAACTTTAAAGCTCGCATGATATACATGTAAAGGACCAGGGTCATGATTTAAAGATGTCAGTAATATCTAATCTAGTTTTGAGTTACCCAGAATCGTAGATGTTCAGAGATTTAACAATTCAATACAAATTCTTAACAATTCAGCTATTTGGTTATCTTTATACCGTCTTGTGTGTGGTCTGTGCCTTTATCATCCTGTTCGTCTCTGTTGCATATTGTTTGTCAGCTAATGTCATCTGCAGTTGTCAGATTGAATTGAATGAATGAATACATAGCTAAGATCTCACAAGAACAGATCTGATAATATATTGTGAAGTAATAAATTTGTTGATCTAATATGTGCTCATTAACGATGACACTAAAAACAAGTGCGTAGAAATCAATGTCTTGGCCTTCCCCTCAGACTGAGAACCAAAAGGATGGCTCAGATCAATTAGCTTCTTGATTTATTTATATAACTTAAATACAAATATATTAAGATGATACCAGAGCTCTAGCATTGACTTCACATTTGCGGTCGAGTAACATCTTGGCTGCCCTCACATTGCCGCAGTGAGCCGACACGTGCAAGGGCGTCAAATAGTCCTACAACGTACATTATCATAATTAACACTTTTACTATACAGTTTGTATTACTATTACAACATTCAAGCTCTATGAACGTACTGCATTACTTTATAAACATTTCATTTATGTAATAAGATCGTAGAAGTGCTATGTAATAGGAGCCTAGTGTTGCAGTAGTACCTAGTTCATTTTGTCCTTAGGCAACCTCAATTCAACAGACAATATAATGTTACAAACTCAAAGTAGTAATTTCCAACTAATGATATAGCCGAAGTCGGCTAGCCAAACTATTTAATACTAGTTTCCTGACTTTAGGTCTAACTATACAATTATAATAATGTTAAATTCTGATCATTTATGAAAGTGTGCAATAACGAAATAACTATAAATGCGGTCTGATCACGTTTATGCTGTACACCATTTATCTCGTTACTGTGCACTGTGTCCTTTCTGCTTCTTTCGATTTGATTTTGATTTCTGGTTGTTTTGTGTTTATTGTTTGTATGCCTAAGTGTCGAATAAAGATGGATATATTATACTTTCCAGTGTTGGATCCGAAAAATTCTAGAACAGCCAAATGAAATCTGCCAGTGTTTCGTAAAGCCGACTGTAGCAGATACCTGGGGTTGAAATACAGAAGCATTAATTGTTCCTCTGAAGAAAGACGTCATCTTATGTGTGGCAAAGACCTAGCCTTGGGATGAGATGAATTGGTCGATCGATAGTGTGATATTAATGAATGATAGGTAGTATACTTTGACAATAAATTAATGCCTTGAATAATACAGAGATAATAAAGGATATCACTGTTAAAAAAATTATTAGACAATTAAAACTTAGATAAGATTACCCAATTATAGGTTTTCCTTAATTGAACAATCACAACTCAGGTTAAACCATAAGCACATTGTACGTACAACAGTGACGTCATCGATGGGTGCCTTGTGGTAGAGGAGGAGCCTGGCGCAGTCCACGTGGTCGCCCTGGACACTCATGTGGAGGGGGCTCAGCCCGTTCTTGGTCTTAGAGAGAACAGGCGCGCCCTTCTCCAGCAGGAGGTCCACAGTCTGGTCGTGACCGCTGCGAGCAGCACAGTGCAGCGCTGTCAACCCGTCCTACGTCGTTACAATCAAGCATTGCTTATCAGATAACTTCTACCTATCCGTCATTCCCTGTCATTAGGATACGGCTGGAATACGAACCCGTCCTCCTGCTTATCAATCAAGTATGCTATAAACTAGACTATCGAATCGAGACAATACTTTCGTTTATTATATTGTTTTGTCATCTCTGACATTTGTAGATAATTCAATGCCACAGACCAAGATACAATCATAGTTTTAAAAACAAGTGCATATAGAAGTATTAAACAAACTAGTTGTTATTAAATTAATACTCTAAAAAAAAATAATAACTGCTCCGCGTGCTATGTAATCTAAGACAATTTTGTGAAATAATGTCATAAGTTGGAGAAATTGATAATGATGTCTTAATATAGGGCCATGGGCAATTCCTGTGTGCTATTTAGGCCTACTATTCATTATTCATTATTTCCAAATAATACTCAATTATTAAAACAATAACAAAATGTAAAGTTTATTGCGATTAAAAAAATTAATAGATAAAAAAAACGTCTATGAAGTTAGCTTAATGCAATTAAATATAAATAGAAAGTATATTATTGAATGTTTCTAAGCACTTCTAGGCGTGTTAACCCAGGTCCTACAGGCAATGTTACCTATAGTCAATGTTAGCGTCACTATTCTACAAGCAGCTGCACCATGTGACTTACCCTGGTCCTACAGTCAGTGTTACCGCGACTATCAACAAGCAGCTGCACCATGTTACTTATACTGGTCCTACAGCCAATGTTAGCGTGACTATTTACAAGTAGCTGCACAATGTCACTTACCCTGGTCCTACAGTCAATATTAGCGTGACTATCTACAAGCAGCTGTACCATGTTACTTCTGCCCCACTTGCTCGCCACGTGCAGTGGTGTGATAGAATTCTGAATATACAATACATCATTTTAATTTGAGACGGCCGTAAAAACAGACAATAGAAATTCATGCCGTCTACATTGTTTATGCAAAGTAACTGGAAAAGCATGCTCAAATGAGAAAATGAATATTTCAATATATTTAATTCCGACACTGTTTCCATCGATGGTTAAATAAATGTTCAGACTTCCGTGTAGTATCGCAACATGATGTTACACATTTAATGTGAACAATTATAAGCTTAATAGCATATTTATGCATTTTGGCTTTGTTTATACCGGTCCATTATATGGATTATAACAGATTTTACTCGTGATCGTCCACATTAGAATTCGAAACAAAATGTCTAGGGCCAGAATTCATAGAGTTACAACTAAGACAATACAAATATAAGAAGTGATAAGACGAAACTCACCCTAGCCTTATAGTTAACGTCGGCTCCTTTCTGTATGAGTAGCCCAGCCACGGCTATGTTACCATAATGTGCAGCTATGTGCAGGGGTGTGAATCCGCTCTGCAGGCGTTAACATATCAATGTGATTTATATGTCCAGATATCACCATGTTAATCATTTATTATAAACAATATAATAGTATTATAGGCCCATAATTTACAGGGTGGGCAAAAAAACCAAATCTCAATAACTTCCCCAAAACTTAATATTTGTTCAATATCTTTTATGGCTTTAAAAAGGAGGAATTTTGACATCTAACCTCCAAATTTGGTCCAAAAATATTAATTATTGAAAAGATACAGAGTTTCTACGAAAAAATAATAAATTAACATAGCTATTCAACAGGCATTCATTTCTTTTAAGTTTAATTTTGCCCAAAAAGGGCAAAAATTCAAAATTATTGTTTGAGACGATTCTATCTGAGTAGATGCTTAAAGTGATCGCAATCTGGTCGAATGCGTGCCTGTAGCCTCTTCAGGAATGCAAGCACAACCAGGTCGATAGCCTCTTGTGGCAAGCCTTTCCAGATTGCTTCCAGCAGTCTTGATTTCAGCCTTATTGAATGGTTTATGAGTGAACATTTTATACCTTTGAAGCATAGCGCCAAATACGTGGTAGTCGAGAGGATTGAGCTCAAGTGAGTTTGGTGGCCACTCATCCTTCTTGACGAACTCAGGTCTATGCTGCTCGATCTTGTGCTACCGTTATTTGAATAAGCTCTGTTAATTTGTTTTTTCGATTTTTTGTAGAAACTTTGTAACTTTTCTATAATTAATATTTCTCGACCAAATTTGGAGGTTAAATGTCAAAATTCCTCCTCTTGAAGACAGTAAAGTACCTTGACAAAATATTGAGTTTTGTGGAAGTTATTGAGATCTCGCAAGATTTTTTGACCCACCCTGTATACATCTGATCAGTTCACCTTGCTTTATAACGTCATCAATTGATCTATTAGGCCGTTAGGGAGACTAATTATTGTCTATGGTAATGGAGTCGAATGGACTAGCACTAGTTTTTAAATTATAACATCGATTATTATTTTATTATCGATGGACTGGCACTAGTTTCACTTTCGCTTCGGTCACCCACAGGCAGGTGATCGAAGTTTTCCTCCAGGGTTTGTGAACCATGGAATTCCCTGCCAGATAGTGTGGTCGTAGCAAATAATGTTAATTCTTTTAAACGTCAGATTTTAACTCTTGATTTTAGCAAATTTTTACTTTTAAATCCAGCGCCTAATATCCAGGATGGTTCATAGTGTTTTTATTTTCAAAAATTGTAATATTGGGTTGCTCAAAACATCGCCGTGAATATGTTTTAGCTGTATTTTATTTGATTGAATTGCAAATGTTTGATGTCATAATTATTATATGGCATATGTATGGTTTAATTGTAACATGTATGTTTATGTGTATGGTATATGTATATGTGCACTGCATATCTGTGACTGATTGACATACAATGTGATATATGATTCATATGTAAGGGGTGCATGTTAGGGCCTTCGGGCCTTTGTGTCCCATTTCGCACTCCTAGCTACTTTTGCATATGTTCTGCTTATTTATTTGATTCATGTGAAATAAAATTCAATTCAATTCAATTCAAAATCAGGGTAATTTAAGCAAAGCCTCTAGTAGCCAGTTAAATAAATGTAGGTATATGAATGAAAAAAGGTAACATAGACTCAAACACTGCAAATTCAGTAATTGAAGAAATTGTAACAATTTAAAATCTCTTAGGATGGCATTGGCTTTAATCGAGATTTTACACACAAATGTACATATTTTACATACGCCATTCATATTGTAATATATCAAATTAAATTTTGTAAATAGACGATCAATAATTGATACATTTTATTTAGTGAATAGCACTATCTCTTATATATAGTGCATTCAGTTGTTCTCGCCAAATGGCGTGGATGCCAGAATTCGTTCCAGGTTCGGCAAGCTTGCACAGTAAATAAATGTACACCGACTCCAGTGCTTGGCAATAAAAATAAAGCAACAACTTGATGCTGTGGCGTAGCAAGGCAAAGTGCCGCCTGGGGCGATTTTTATTTATTTACCTGTTTCTTTTCTTTTTGCTTGCTGCGCTCGCCAGAAAAATTATGTTATTATTATATTTGAATGCCGCCCCTTTTATAGAATATGCCGCCCCTAGAGCAAGTGCCGCCAGGAGCGGTCGCCCCACTCGCCCCCCCCTCGCTGCGCCACTGTCTGGTTACTCGATACGACTGAGTATTGAATTTTTGACCCTTTGTTTTAAAACCTACTGCGCTACCACTAATACACGTAAGACACTATTACACAATTGATCATGAAATGAAATACCTTTATTTTTTGGACGAGACCTCTGACTACTCGAAAGATTAAACTTTTGAGTTGGAACAAAATCATCATCAGAGTTGTCAAGAATAGAATCGTCAGTAAAACATTGGCTGAGAGATACGAGGTTTCGCTGCCCAGCAATGTTACCCACATCTGGCAGCATCGACTCAAAATCGTCCTCCATTGAATTAGCTGTATCAAACATAAATGTGTCGAGTGCATGCAAACAGATTGTGATATTGAATATGAAGATGTGAAGAGCACATTTCATGAATTTTCTTATTGACAGGAAATTCTTATTAGTCTATTATTTATTATGGTTAGGGATCCAACCCCCCCCCACTATAGCCCAAAACTACCACCACCCATAAAAGAAAAGAAATTTATATTCATAACTCTTCCTTTTTCCATTCGTATATTTTCACAGATAACAATACGATACGGTTTAACGTACGTTTCATCATTGGATGACGATATAAGAGACATATGCACATATACAATTATACACGTAGTTGCAAAGTACACAACTATTTTCAAAAGCAAATTTAAATGAATTCATTAAACCCATTTTGCAATTTTGAATTACCGGTATATAATTATTTCAGACACAGATTAATCGATTAATCATACATGCTTGACTTACAAAACTCAACACCAAATAAAATCAAGTCCTCTAAGTTGATATACAGTTTCCTTTTTCAGTACAGAATATATTATATTAGTCATCTCTTAACGCACACATGCAGTTTTCGATTAATCTATTCTCAAGTTTCTCAAATCCAATATGGATGCTAAGTAGAATTCTTACCTGGTTGATTTAATGGTCGACGCATCAGAACCATTTTATGAGGTCTTTTTCCAGCACCGACCGAAGACAGACCTGCCAATAGATTCTTTTTATCTAGAGAATTCTTGACCGATGTGGAAGCTGATAATTGGCTGAATGAAGGTTTCAATTCTTCAGCGTTGAGAAAGTCATCCAGACCAAATTGAGTTTCATTACTCGCAGAAGATGACATTGTGGATTTAATGTCACTGTGATCTCTGGCAGTACCGTGTGGCTTCCGTTTGGTCGCTCTAAAAATAAAAACTTTAACAAGTTAATTCACTTTGAGATCTCTAGTTTGATTCTAAAGATCTAAACTGACTTGACGTAAGTTAATTTCAAGTCAGTTTTTTTGTAAAAATTGAACAATAAAAGCTTAAAAAAATAATTCACTTACACTTGTCAAAAGTATAAATTAAAAGTTAATTTGTCTGAATAAAGACAAAGTTTTTAACCAATTTCTAAGGAACTGATCCCCAACTGAGTGTTACAGGAAACAGGTAACAATTATCATTAATCCGACTGTGAGATCGCTACTCATCACAGACGAGTTCACAAAGATTTGGAAAAAATTCACCACCTGATACCTACGTAAGCTATGCTGAATTTTTGATCCAAGTGATAGCAGAAAGTCTCTAACTTTTATAAATATTATAACAACATTTCTGTTAAGAACACTCAACTGTTGCCCACATCTCCATCAATGCACACAAAAATACAAAACACTCTTCAATGCATCCCTCAATTTGCCCTTCAATGCACCCCTCAGCTCACTCTTGCACCCCGGAAAGCCTCCATGGTCTAATAGCAGCACTGCAGCCTCTGAATCATGAGGTCGCGGATTCAAAGCCCAAGTGAAGACCATGAGTTGTAAGCCTTGGCAAGCTACTTTGCTCTCCATTGCTAAAAAAGCAAGCGGTCGGTGTGCACACAACCAAGACACACTCTAATGACTGCAACTAAGCCGAATTTGGTAGCAAATCCCGGATATCTCGCCATCTGGCGAGATCAATACCACACGCTATTATTATTATTTTATTATTATTACGTGTCCCTCAGTTTGTGAAAATGATCTTAAGATGAAAATAAAACAGATTCCTCGAGTTTATTTATAAATTCTACAATAAAGCAATGGACTACTTCAAATCAGCGTAGGAATACAGTAGCATAGGAGCACGTTGGCGTATGAATACAGACCTGCGCAGGGACTCTTTCTTCTCGTCAGCGAGCAGACATTGGTCAAGGTGAGAGTTCATATAACTCAAACTAACAACAGCATTACACACCGGGCATGAGGCTGAAAATAATATGAACAAAGTATCACTATAAATCCTTATTCACCCAAATAGGCAGGGAAAAAACAAATTACTCCACAAACATCAAACAAGGAAGGACAAAGGAATATACTCACGGGTTCGAGTCCCAGTGAGGACTTTAGTATACTCTGACAGTATCCTTTGATACGGAAACAGACGTTAAACTTAGCTTCACAGTGATATTGAACAACCTAATTATTGAACTTTGTATTTCTATTTCGGATATTCCTTTTGCATTTTAGTCTCTTAGTTTTAGTTTAATAAATACTCAAATAGGCCTACTAGTAATTACTTGTTACGTATTATACTACAAGCTCAGCCAATACTTCGGAACATACAAGACAACAATACAAATACAATATTGGTTCAACGTCCGTTTCATCACATGACGACGTTAACAGAGGCAAGCAACAGATACTAATTAATAAAACTTTTTTATATTGCTATATAAATGTACGTATCAATGAATTATCTTACCTCTCTGTGAACCCTCGGACTTAATTGATGATCTGACGTCATTTTGAGAAATAATATTATTTTCTTCCTCAGTTATCGCTATCTGTTGATAGCTCCAGTCAAATTGTTCCGGTTCTTGCTTAACGTTCACCACTTTTGGCTTTCGCTCTTTAATTACAGCCGAAACCAGACCTACTTCTATTTGACTCGAGTCTGATATTGGTGATCTATAGCTCACTTCTGATTGGTCTTTATCAATTTCCATTGGTCCATCATCATTATCTGCTTGACCTTGATCTGCAACATCCGATCCATTACTTACTTCTGACAGTTGCTCACTCATTATTTGAGATCTATAATTACTTACTTCCGATTGTTTTGAATTTATTCCCACTGGTTTATTATTTACGTCAGACTGTCTCAGATTTACTATTTCTGAGCGATCAGTTATTTGTGATTGGTTCTGACTTACTGCTTCTGATTTATTATTTGCATCGGATTGTCGTTTGATAACTATCTTAAGTGAATTTCTCTCCATTTCATTGCAGACAAAACTTTTGCTACAATCACCTTTATCAGCCATATTTAATGAAACAAATGGAGAAGAAGATTCTTCGTCAGCCTGATTTAAGCCCGGAGAAAATGCATCTTCGTCAGCCTGATTTAAGGAAGAATATGATTCTTCGTCAGCTTGATTTACGGTAGAAAATGATTCTTTATCAGGATGATTCGAATGAGAAAATGATTCATTGTCAGCATGATTCAATGGAGAAAATGATTTTGAATGATTCAATGGAGAAAATGATTCTTCATCAGCCTGATTTAAGCCTGGAGAAAATGCATCTTCATCAGCCTGATTTAAGGGAGTAAATGGAGAATATGATTCTTCATCAGCATGATGTAAGGGTGAATATGATTCTTCCTCCGACAAGAGTTGAGGAATAAAAAGTTCTGATGAATGAGATATATGGTCATCATCTGAGTGCAACAGACTTTCTACATTATCTCCGGAAAAATTTAAATCTTCTTCATCACTGTGCTGTGGGGATACTGATCTCAGCATTAGTAATCTCTGTGCATAAAACAATTGTATCTCATATATTAATATTATTGACCAAAAAGTAGATGTCTCTATTCCTAGCAAAGGAACAAACTTTTAATCCTCCCATATCTAACACACGCACAGACGAAGAAATCAAACAAAATATAAAAACAAACCACTCAATGGCAGTAGACGAACATAAAAATAATCTAACAAAAGAAGATAAAATACTCAAACTACCAACCCCCGACATCAACCCCATAGAAGAAATCATAACTAGATACCAAAGATGGCTCCTAGAGCAAATCAGAACAGACAAATCCCCCTTCCTATTGGCCTACAAACACAAAATCAACCCAATCGCTAACCCTTCACCTTTAAGAGCTCTGTTCATAGCTACCACACAACACAATATATTTACACTTATTTCAGTGCAAACAAATTCCAACAACACTCACACCACTTGATTTATGGACAAATCCCTGCTAGGCGATGGAGCTGCTAGAAACCTGGCGGCGGGCCATGGATAACGTTGATGGCAGCACAGCTAACAGCCTGGGTGAGCAACAACAACTAAAAAGTAGAATTGTTGTTCACACAAATTTTACCGAGTCTATAGTTACTATAGTTCATATTGGCTCTGGAATTGGCCATGTTGGCTCTTGAAAGCTTGAGAATAGACCAATCGAAAGCTGTACGTGTTTCATATAAGCCTACTACCACAGTCACTGAGGAAAGATATGGAGACCCACCTAAGAAAATAAAATAATCTCCAAAAATTATAGTATAAAAACTATACAGTTATATGCCTTAAACCTGCCATTAGGCACTGAGAGAGAGAGAGAGAGAGAGAGAGAGAGAGAGAGAGATTACAATTAGTAAGAAATATATAGCGTTGAGCATAGTCGATTCTAATCTGGTCTACAAGAAAGTCTTTAACACACGTTGGTTATTACTGCTTCCATAATCATGTATGTATATTTATTAATAATATAAACCATCAGCAGATGCAAACAGTTCTGATATCAAAATTCCATCATTTATAGTGAATACTTTTAAAATTAAACAATTTTAATAAATCTGAACTATCAATTTTTATACAATATAATGTACATACATTATTCATTCTCTCAAACTGTGGTAGCATGATTATCTATTAGTCTAATTCCACTTGTTCTAATTCCAGGTTGGATAATCGTAGCTTAAAATAATTCTGGTTAAAAAGAAAAAAATTACA
>JAQFZF010002265.1:0-12670 GCA_034695365.1 Enchytraeus norvegicus
TATATATACGATAATATGCATATTTATGTGTATGATTTTCTGACAAATCTTGTTACAGTTCTTTGTAAAAAAATAAATCTTTTCTATGTTCATTTGTCATATGTTATATAGTATCCATTACAATTATAACAAAATTTACTCCTCATAGATAACAGAATGACTTTTGCTAGGGGTACCAAAGTCCCCCCACTATAGAGTAAGTGTTACGAAAATATGCCGGTACGTCTAGGGTTAATGATTAAATACTGAATACTAATAATTAGCAACATAATATAATTATTATTAGCAATATCTGAATATCTGATATAAAGTATTCAAATAACAGATCCACACTGATTGGTAAAAACTCGTTGTTGGCGCAAATTGCAGCAAAAGTAGAGACGTAGTTTGTAGCAAACAGAGACGAGACTTTAACGTAGAATCACAGTCTGTTTACTCAAACTTAATTCCCTGAGCCAATGGCAAGTTCTTTCCATAGTTGATAGTGCTACAAAATATAAATTACATGATAACAGCAACTCATAATAAACTTTCAGTTTAATAACATTTTTATATAAAGCATTCTTAGTCACAGTGTACACACAAATAATTATAGTATTTTAAGCTATAAAAATTCTGTGACTTTGAAATAAAACAACTGACTAGCTAACTAACTAGATAAGAAAAACTCAGATTTGTAAGAATAACTCCAATACATGGATGAATTTCAACTAATTAATTACTGTCCATTCTTTTAATAATGACTAAAAATGAACAATTATTGTAAGTCAGCAAATAGAAACAGGAATTAATTAAGAGGATTAAATAAATGGCTTTATTTAGAACTAAAGTAACTACATCAGGTTCTATTTATTCAAAAGAAAACTATTTAAATAAATTTGAGGCAGTTAAAAAAAGGAAATTAAAAGAAGATTAAATTATGATTTCAGATAACTGACCATGTGGATCTCCTCATGTATTGTTTCCAGGAGTCACTGCCGGACTCTCTTCCACTTCCTGTGTGCTTCTCTCCACCTACACAACACAATATACAGTCTCTGACGTCATCTTATTGAGAGGACGGGGGAGAAAAACAAATGTTAATTTAATTTGTTGTACTGTACTCAGTAGACACTCAGTTGCACTGTACATCTCCATGGCTCAATGGTTAGCGCGTTGGCCAGTTTGTGCCGACAGTTGCGCATGAGGTCCGGGTTCGATTCACGGTCGAGTCAATCAGAGAGTAAAATCTCAGATGTACAACAGGCCAACCAAGCCCACCATCCCTTCGTAGTTGGATAATTAGGAGCAATTAGTACGTAGTAGGCGACTACTTCAGAAGATTGAAAATTACCACAGGTCTAGCGTATATGATCCAATGATTATCAAGTTGAATTGTATAGAGTGGGGCAGGCTACCTCACCATCAGATTAATGACTATGTCACCTGTGTACTGCAATCGCTCAGGATCGGGATCAGCTCCGCGCCTACGTTCGGTAACGAATATGGCACACAACATTTACCTTTTACTCCTTAGAATCGAATTACATTCTTTACTCCTTAGAACTGAATTACATTCTTAACTCAATTCATGCAAAACAACTAAAGACATCATTCATTAAATAAACATCATAAAATTATCTTCAATCAAAAAAGAATTTCATCCATCATACTCCAGATTATTGAACTTCAAGGACAAAATGGAGATAAACTTTCTATTTATAATAATTCTAAAGAAAAAATTAAGCTTCATTTTGTACTTGTAGTTCAATGATCTGGAGTATGATGCAATAATCGACTTTATAAGGTCTGTGAAACATTGATTGCTAAGAGTCATTTCTGCAAACACATATTTTAATCAAAGACTAGATAGCCCTATGTTCTCAAATTCACAAAATTCAACAGTTTGCTGGCTCTATCAGAACAGATCGAATCTGTATTTACAAAGAAAATAAATGAGCATGAAGTTTTTACCAAATGCTCCTCCGATTTCTGCTCCATTGGTTGGAATATTGACATTAACTAGTCCACAATCTGATCCCTTCGGCCTGAAAATATGTGAAAAGAATAATGTGTAGGAAAACATGATTGATAACATTCATGCAAAGCGCTTTCTGTGCACCTTATATCTATCACACGTACATAATAAATAGTAATGAAATGCTTCAATTCATACAAAATTTAAAAAAGAAACAAAAAAAGTATCAATAGACCTACATGCATTTATCAATATAACAGGAAATCAAATGTAGGGCATAGTAGTCAACAAAATAATACCGCATGGTTAGCAATCTCTAAAGCAAAATTAGTAAATTATGTAATTCTTAAAACGTGAAATAAGATAAAAAGAATTATTTCTGAAAAGTACTAATTTATAATTATTTAATAACATGGTAATTAATATACCCAAGCCACTTGAAAACATTGGCGACATCTCGTGTGAAGACGCTGCTAGACAGGCCCTGCTTCACTTCATTGTTCCAACTGATGGCCTCATCCAACGACTACAAATATTTATACAAAATAAATAAGTAAAGTTAAATATTGATGAATTTGTACATTTTAATAATAGATTTTCCTCAATTAACAAACTCGACAATCGACATACTCACAAAACCCCTTTATTATTATTATCATCATCACAATGCAGAATTTATCTTGATAATAATGATGAAAGAACAATTAATTATTAAATTGTTATTCTAAAACTTAATGTTCATATGTAGAGGTTTTATAGAAGTTTTATTTAGTTAATACCCTATTTAAACTTTAACAAATATCTTTATCGGTACTAACAATTTCTTGGAGTGCACTGGAATGACCAGATCAGAAAAACATTATTTTAAATCTTTAATTAAGTAACTCTTAAATCATTAAATCTTAAAGAAGAAAAAGAAATAAATCTCAAGACTGAGTAACCTTAGTCTTCAGAATGTAGACTATAGGTGCAAAGGTTTCAGTGTGAATGATTGGAGAATCATGAGGCAGACCAGTAACGATCGTCGGCTCAACAAAATTTCCAGGTCTGTCAAATACCTACACAAAATAAATATAATGATTTTAAAGCATTAATTTCCCAAGTTCAACAGCCTGGTCAGTAGGATGCTCACCTGTAGAGAAAGATGCTATATAGGTTCAGTTTAAAACTTAATCCATATCTGATATCCTCCGTAGATATGGTAGTAGACGTTTAACCTCAAGGATATTCTATTAACCGGATGGAGCATTTACTATATACCACTGTATCAACATTTGAAGCCCCACTTAACTGAAACTTATTCCGTATTCTTATATCCACCCAATCAGCTGTTAGATTTCAAATACGTTAACCAATCAGTGGCTTTCTTACCACTGAATAGCCAATCAGAGCTATCCACTCACATACACCCATCTTAGCCATGGCCTGCTTCAAACATGGCGGAAAACATTATCTCCAGCTATATTATAACCTCCTTGTTTAACCTTTATAAATTACAATACATACATTAACATAATTATTAAGCACATAAAAATATTAGTTATTGTTACTGAACACACTGATAATAATATAGCATCATATAATATATTAACCTGATTTTAATGTAGTCACTTCTATCATGCTCTGAATCAAAGGATTATTATAACTATAATTATAATTATCATTAATATAAAAAAAATTCTATAGCAGTATTATGGCTGAAACCTGTCTTCGAGCAATAAATTGGAAACTATTCCAAGAATTAAAGCTGAAGAAGACCATCGACAATTTCTCAGACAGTAGAGCATTTGCATTATATGCCAATAAATATATCCACAATAAAATGAATATCACTTAAATCTAGGAAATTTTAACATCTTCACCTCTCCCCCAAACTCCAGTTTTCCCCCGGCAGCTTTGATTGCCTTGATCGTTGATGTGTATAGCTCCACCCCCTGCTTACTGTGCATTGGCCCATACAGCGTGCTCTCTACAAACGCATATATTGCAAAGTTTCATTAAAAAAAATAATCACTCAGGTTATCAATGAGAATTAAAACGAGAAATAAAAATGAAGTTAATAATCACTGGCATTACCTTTGATTGCATAATTCTCTGTACGCGACATTATCATACCAGAGATAAAATTGAAATTACTATATAACCTATTACAATGCATTACAATAAAAATAATGATAATACTATATAATGATATACTGGAATAGGACTCAAATCTCCTTAACATAAATGATATCACTTTGGCTGAGGAAATAAATACTTACTTTGCAAAGCTGAGGACTTATGAGGATAAATTAAAAAGCCGATGAACTTGTTATAAATAAATAATATATATATAACCCATATATAAGTAAGATCATGTAATAACTAACCGTCCAGAGGATCCCCAATTCTTGTAATGATTTGACCATAAGCTTTAATCAATCTCTGCAAGACTTCGTCATAAAGTGACTCGTGTACTATCTGTGACAAGTATCAATTTTAAAAATCATCAAGTATTCATGTAGCCTATGTAAACAACGTATTAATTTTGATTGATTTATAACTGTCTAATTGAAATCGTGACCATTTGTTCTCCATTCACTGAAAATGTGTATAAGATTGCAATACTGTGGTTTTAAAATAAAATAACTACCTTTAAGTTAAAATCCAAACAATACCACAGAAAATAATATATACAATAAATGCTGCCACTGTCCAATCATAAGAAAGAATGGATTAGTTTCTGGATTGTTTAACAGTGCAGCCATTAAGAGCTGGACTTGTAAATAAAAGTGAAAGACTCAATCTAAGCATGTCAATACTAAAACTTCAAAGCATAATTTGGCTGTTTAAACAAAATTGTGGGACTGCTTTTACACAAATGTAACTAGAATTCTTCTTCAGTTAGGCCTTCCAAAGTTTAATACTGTATTTCATAATGCTAGTATGAGATTTAGGAGTAGAATGAACACTTCTGGTAACTTGTTGGTGGCTTGCGCACTAATGATTATATTAATTGTGTAGCATTTACTATGTTTATTTTTATCATAGCTTTGCATATTTTCCGTTTATCATGTTTTTGTTTGCATAATGTATGTCTTTGTTTTTATTTCTGTATGGATCCTTGTGGTCTGTGTTAAACAATAAATAAAATAAATAAATAAAATTTAATTTAATTTATGGTCATCGTGCTTGTTAAATATCTTTACATTTATCTATGACTTAGGCCTTTATTGTTTAGTATACTTTCCTGTTTGATTATTTGCATACGATGCCGCAAATACAATGTATGCTTGTGAATCCACGTGGTCTGTTTTAAAAATAAATATGCATAGATCCTCAAATCAATTTTTAGAAAATGGTCAGAAGCAAGAATTAACAACTGTCTTGTGAAAGATTTCTGCACCATATTGCTTCACAAACTAAAATTCATAAAGACAAATTATCCTTCCATCCAATGTTCTGCTACTTGGCAGACCAAAGCAAAAATTCCTACAATTCAACTTTCACGCTCATTAATAAGAACACCATCAATCAATTCATTAAGTCGATCCCATCACAAAATACACCTAGTATGAATCACACCTAGAATGAATTGCGGTCTTTTAGATATTTAGATAAGTACTGGTAGATAAAATTAAATGAACTAACTTAGAAATTTAATAAGAGTAACTAAAATTCATAGAGAATAATTATAGTATCAACTAAAGTACCGGTATAAAGCTATAAAGCTAATTGTAACGTCTGTTTCCATTATACTAAGATACTGTCAGAGATGGACCCGGCTGGAACTCAAACCAATGACATCCTTCGTATCGAGCAAGCATGTTATCGACTACGCTATTAAACCGTTGCAGAAAATCACATGACTTACAATTCTCCTGGTGCTGGTGCATCTCTGCCCCGCGGTGCCAGCACAAGCAAACACTGCTGCACGTATCACCATCTCAACGTCAGCATCACTGTTCACTGAATCATTACAATATTTAAGTCAGCGTCACAGTTCACTGACGATTACCAATATTTACTTCAACTTTACGATTAAACCTTTATAACTATAATTTGAAGTTTTCTTTTTTTTTGTATATATTCACATATGACAGAACGCACATGCTAGTTTCCTTGCTTAGTTGCTGTTTTTGTGTTTTTGTTGTTTTCTTTTGCCGATCCATGATTAATCGTACCTTTACTTTTAATGTGCGACAAGCAGCTGGCGCTGGTACAAGACAAACCTACAAACCCTGGGATTTTTCTTTGTCGACCGACCCGGGACTTGAATCTGGATCACTTGCATGTGAGGCAAACGCTCTACCGATGTCGCTAAATCCCCCTAATTACTTAACTATTATTACTTAACTTATTTATTAATAACCTATTTACTTAACTTTTCAAACTGTTTCTGACATTTAGAATTTCTTGTAACTTTAAGAACTACTTTAACTATAGAACTTTTCTAGCTCTTTGAAATTAACATTTAATTTAATAAATTTATAAGGTAACAATTGTATTATGAATAATTATTGCTGTATTAAATCAACTTTAAAATATTTATTAATTTCTGCAGCTGACTAAATATTGCTAATTAATTTACTTAAGAAAGGACTGGTTGGCATCTCCTGGTTGCTCAAAATCCAGACTTGCTAACATGTTGCAAATCGGCTTAGGCATATAGCAGGCTAGGTTGCTCTACCCTTCATTTTTCCAGGCGCTCGGAGACTTGGTTAATGATGCGCTATAAAATTGTTTGTTTTATAGATTTATAGATTCAATAACTGATAATAATAATAATAAATGTTAATAACTTACCAAGTATAGCATTGTTTCCTCCCAATTCCAGCAATTGCTTGCCTGTAAATACAATATGAACAATACAAAAATATATATTTTATAACATAAGCCCAAATGTTTACTGATCCTTTTCAAACTATACTGTATCAGATGCACTCCATCATAAATGGATAAGCGAAAGTCTCTCAGTCATAACATGTCATAAAATAAATAAATACATCAGGCAACACAAAGCTTGAGACCAGATATAGATATAGATACATCTGCAAAAATTATAAAATGTAAAAAAATTTGACTAAACCACAAATTTTTCTTTCATATGCAGAAACTATTAAATTTCCACCCAAAGTGAGCATTGATAAATGTGCAACAATTGCTCTTAATAGAACTCCATTGCCATTGCGAGCGACTGTGAATTAAACACGCATCCATCTTTCTCAAGCTCCAACAAGCATCCACTCAATAGAGCTGTTGGTTGAACAACTGAATCTGGTCTGAAATGTATACGGTTCGAATCTCAGAGCATACCCATCACTAACGTTACCATACAAAACTTACGTTAAATTCGGCGTTAGCCTTTAGTTATTAAGATCACCGAACCCCTAGCGTATGCTTTAGCTAAAGCTACTTATGGCAAAGCAAATAGATTTATATGAACAAGATTTTAAATGTATTTACCAAATCTCTTGGTCACTTCTTGTGCCACTTTGTTTCCCGCCTACAATACAATCGATAAATCAATATATCAACAATTGTATTGAGGAGTAATGTTTCAAAGCAGACAAGCGTCCACAATCCCAAAATAAGATTTCAAATACGAGAAATCGTGTCAGTTTCATCATGATATTTCTCATCGAATGTATGATAGAAATGTATGTTCTGATTTCAGTATACTAGGCTATGTAACGTAATAAACCGTCTTTACAAGTCTATGTTGTTGTTGTTGCTCACCCAGACTGTTAGCTGTGCTGCCAACAACCTCCATCAACGTTTTTTTGAGAGGGGTCATCCAGGACCCGCCGCCAGGTTTCTAGCAGCTCCGTCGCCTCGCAGGGATTTGTCCATATATTAAGTGGTCTGAGTGTTGTTGGCATTTGTTTGCACTGAAATAAGTGTATTGTGTTGTGTGGTAGATCTGAACAGAAAGGGTATAAAGATGAAAGGTTAACGATTGGCTAGATTTTGTGTTTGTAGGCAAATAGGAATGGGGATTTGTCTGTTCTGATTTGTGCTAGAAGCCGTCTTTGGTATCTAGTTAGGATTTCTTCGATGGAGTTGATGTCGGGGGTTGGTAGTTTGAGTATTTTATCTTCCTTTGGTAGATTTATTTCTATGTTCGTCTACTGCCATTGTGCGGTTTGTTTTTATGTTTCTTTCAATTTCTTCGTCTGTGAGTGAGTTTGATGTGGGAGGATTAAAAGTTTGTTCCTTTGCTAGAAATAGAGACATTTTTTTTGATCGATCCATTGGATTGGAGGGTTGGTCACATAGTTTGTTTAGTGGATGTGTTGAAGAAGCTGCCTTATGAATTAGGTTTGAGGTATGTAATTTACAGTGATCTCTTAGAGGGAGGATGTGTGTTTCTTGGTGAAGATGGTTGATGTTTGTGTCGGCTGTGCAGTCTATTGCAATTCTTAGAGCTGTGTCATTTCAAAGTCTATGTCTTATTTGAAAGCTAATCATTTACTTGAAATATCGTGTATTTGCATTCAATATGATAATATTGATTTTATTGATACTAACAGGACAGCTTCCAGTGAATGAGACCAGAGGTATTCTTTCATCTCTAGAGATGAGCTGTCTGAAACATTTAACAGTAGTTTACTTTTGTTACTGAACAAAATACATGGCATTCATGCCATAAAAGTTAAATATGACAAAGCATTCAACGTTATAAAAAATTTATATAAAAATGTAGATGATACAAACTATCAATTCAAGGAAAATCATTAAAGATTAGCATAAAAATTTTCAGTATGGCAAAACCAGGTAAATAATTATCAATGTACAATTAATGCTAATAGTTCTCATTTCAATTAGCAGCAGCAAACACTAGTTTTAAGTTACAATTAAGACAAACTGAACTTGTTGCAAGTTGCAATTAAGACTAAAAGAGAAACTGAATTTTCAATACATAACAATGATACAGTAGGCGTATGTACCCGATTTCTGTGCCACCACAGATCATCGTGCAGAGACCCTTGGGCAAGTTGTTCTTGTTTATCACCTCTTCTACGACTCTAAATAAACAAAACATCCATTTATTATTTTACTGTTATTTTAAAGACATAAGTACATAACAAAATTTATTAAAAGCATTGAAACAAGAATCTGATGCTTCCTGACCCAGTAAATGTTATGTACAATGTACAATATTGTACATGTATTGTTTGTAAGTTACATGTAATTGTACCTGTAAGTTACCTTTGCTGAGAAAATTGTCCACAATAAAAAATACCCACCGAACAGTTGGCAACCATGATTTTAATTATACATGTACATTGTACAATACATACCGTATCATGCCAAAAGTAAAAATAAGCGATGGACTTGTTGTTCAAATAATTTTACATACCTCGTTACTGCAATGCTGGTTAATGGCGTTGTAGGAGCACCTTTCCTGTAAAATACAATACGTACCAAGATAAATAGTAGATAGGATATGCCAACAAACATTTTAGCACATACATTGACTGAATGTTGACTTGAAGCACAAAGGTAAAGTATTTTGGTTCCATTTCATACAATCAATTTATAGATTAGGCCTACATGAAACATTATATACATGGCATATTTATTAATTATAGCAGGACCTTAATTTAATTGAATTAAATTTCTCTCGTAATAAATGATTTATTAATTAACCTGATCTATGGAAATTTAAAACTCTATCTTCTCATATTTCAGTGAACATTGTATTTTGTATGTATTGTATATATGCATCATCAAGCTAGTAACAATGACTTTGTAATGGGTTTTCTTCTATCTATAATCGAACCCAAGTACTACTACCATAAACGAGTCATTTTCTAATAATAAATATAAATAATTTCTTATAAGTACTTGACAATAGTTTTTTAACAAACCATAGCGTTGTATTTCCACAGGTCAGTGCTATGGCATTGTTCCATCCAAACACAGCGGCTGGGAAGTTAAACGCAGAAATAACTCCAACAACACCCAATGGGTTCCAGTTCTCCAGCAGCAAGTGTTCTCTTCCTATCAAATAAGTATCATAACATTACACTGAGTATTAATCAATGATAATATCCAGCATTTACACCTCTGCCACTTAACAATCTTTTCAACTTTACCGGGATTTGAACCCAGGAAATTAAATTGGAAAATCATGAATTGATGCCACCAGCCAGCCCCAGCGAGACATATGTAGAGATGAAATGTTATACGCAATGAGAACTAATTACACATCGACTTATGTAGAAATAATAATATTTAAAAAAATTATTATAATAATAAAACTATAAGTTCCTTAGACATGCAAATCAAAAAATTGATTAAATATTTTCATTTAAATATTCGTAAATATCTCTCTTTCTCTCTCTCTATCGCTCTCTATGTCTTTGGTATATGCTACTAATATCAATATGCTAGATATCATCAGCTTCTTCTAATGGAAATAAATAAATTAAAACCGAGTAAAACCCCGTACTTAATAGAAATGTTCAGTAAACACAATTAACAGTTTCAATGAACGAGAGAAAATGTGCACAAATAAATAAGAGAGAGAGAGAGAGAGAGAGAGAGAGAGAGAGAGAGAGAGAGACAGAGACAGAGAGAGAGAGAGAGAGAGAGAGAGAGAGAGAGAGAGAGAGAGAGAGAGATGGACAGCACCATATAGAGATTATAGGTTATCACTAATGGAAGGAGATAAGTAATTAAATAATAATTTTAAATGAAAGCAAACACACGTACTCTCAGAAGGAAGTATTTGTCCAGCGAACATTCTCGAAAGGCCGACAGCGTAGTCACAAATGTCGATATATTCTTGAATTTCACCGGCTCCTTCTGCGACAATCTTTCCCATTTCCAGTGACACGAGTCTACCGAGCAAGGTTTTCTTCTTGCGCAGTGCATCCCCCAACTGTCGCACAAATTCTCCTCGCTCTGGCCCTGGCACCTACAAAATCGCATCATAATAATATCGTCCATGATTTTACCAAGCACTCTAACACCGTTGAAATTGTTAGAATAAACATTAGCCATTGATTTTTGATGGCAATTCACATATAATTTAGTGCCTCTGAGATACCTAGTATATGGGGGCTCTATAAAATGTTCCTTGTATTGTCATTAGTGTTGTATACTACTAAAATTTTGTATCAGCTTAATTAAAGGGAAATTAATATTATTAAATTATTTTTAAACATTTCCAAGAGTTTATAAATGATCCTATACGAGGAACATTAACTACCACTGGTCAGGAACTATAGATAACTCTTTACTTATAAAGAACTGCACATGGCGAGATCTACAATGATGATCGGTAGAAATAATCAAGTTGAAATTTCAGTAACTCGAAAACTGACAATGAAGTTAAACAACTTTAAAAAAACTATAAATTATTCACATGACACTGTGAAAAAGAATTAGCAAGCATCACAACTCTCTAATGGCGTCCACTGACCTCGCACCAAGTGTTCCACGCTTCCTTTGAGGCTATGACACATTTCTCATAATCATCTGGAGAGCCCTGAAATAGAAGCACAAAGAAACTGTTATATTTCACATACAATTGACTAGGCCCTGTTAACCAATATGAATAATACGGGTCATTGGGTCTCTTTCCAGGGCAAGCTAAAAACTCATCTCTTTCCATCATAGATCTGTTGTAACAGTCCTTTTTGCCTTGGATAATGGACTTGCACTGTTTTGGACCTCGCATTTTTCTTTCTGTTTGTGCATTTGCAGGAGCGTTCTGGTGGTTGGAAGCTGTCTGTAGTTGTATATGCTGCTTGAAATGTCCCTGACATTGCCTTCGGGTGAGGAACCAGACGTTAAATCCTCATTGATTGATTGATTGACGGGTTGTCTCAGACCTTGTGATAATAAACTTGTTATACAAAACAGGCATTAAACTTAGCTTTACAGTTTATAAAGAGAGTCATGTTTTGATAAATAAATTAAGACACCTGTTTATTCAATTAACCTACCAGGCACTGGTACACAGTCACACCCATGCCAAAGGGTGTTAACATAAATTGTTACTTGTAATTATATGAAGTGTGACTAGAGATTGAACCCAGTCTAAGGCTATACAATCATTTATGCCGCAACGAACTACTCCATGCAATGGACTACGTCACCGGCTACAATGCCAACGGTAACAATGCTGCCAGCTACTACACCACCGGCCACAAAGCCTCAGAAGTGGATCTAAAAATTAATATATTTAAACATGGTTTGTAGAGATCAATTGTTGAGGTCATCAATGGTGCGCTCAATAACATGAGATATTAAACTGTATGTTAAGTTTGTGCCTTGGACTATTTCAATGGTAGGTAGAGCACTAAATAGATAGAGGTCATCAATATTATACAGTTATCGTTACCTGCGTGACTTGAGCAATTGGTTTATTACTGGCTGGGTTAACTGATGTACAGACCTGCACAGATAAATAAAAACAAAATATAATATACAATCAAAAGCTGTTCATATTATTTTAACGTATATACACTGTGAGTAAGAAAAACATGTGCGCAGTCTTTAGCCCATAACTTTGGCATTTGTACACAGATTCAAAAAATTCTTGCATTAGTTAGAATCAGGATGAAATTTACCACAAGCCATCGTAAAGTAATTTTGTTAATTACAATAGAAAATAAACACTGTGGACGAGTTGGAACAGCGTCTGGTAGACGTTTGGCAAAGCATGCAGCAATCTGTCTCCTTGACCACGCAATAGATGAGATAAGAGGTGGAAGCGTA
>JAQFZF010002266.1:0-12670 GCA_034695365.1 Enchytraeus norvegicus
TTGTCGATAACACAACTGCGTAGGGGTCCTGCTACACTGCAAACCTATGGAAATGACACGTTTTTGGGCCAGGCCACCATGTTAGCGGTCACATAGGGGGGCGGCAACCCTCCTACTGGGTGTCCCGTGCCCAGACCGACAAAATAGTGAAGGTTTGGACTGAAAAGGTCCAAAATGGTGGAAATGCATCCCGGTCAAACAGACAGACAGACACACACACATCCAGAAACTCTTCTTTATAAATATAGATGATCATGATAGGACTATATAATACAGTGTCAGATCCAGGTCAGGGAGGGGGCAAGGGGTGCATGATATCATCATGGATGTATGGAGTCCTTCAACGTTTTTCTCGAGTGGCGGTTCCACCCTAATTAATTTAGGGGGGGGGGAGTTGGGGCCAAATATAATATTTTACACTGATGCTCCTATTCAACGATGTTAATCATTGAAAAATTGGCAGGGGGGGGGCGATATGATAATTTGGGGCTACGGCCCCCCTGTCCTGGTCTAGAACCACTACTGGTTTATTCGGGTCAGATTTGTTATGGAATATATTCATTGCATGTAAGAGTATGGTAGTAGCATGTTTAATCAGTAAAGCTGACATGATAATAGCAAGAACAATAAGCTATTAATATTCTTTGAGTAATATTAACCCTTATAAAAATTTATAATCAATCTAGTTATCTATTTATTATGCTACTATTTTCAAATTTACGCCCTATGTTCAAACATTGAATTGAACTGAATTGATTTCACACGAATCAAATCAGCAAAACATGTACCAACAAACGAAGAATGCAAAAAGGGACACAAAGACCCAAAGGCACTAAATGTGCCCGCAAACAACATAATGCCTATGTGTCTTCCATGTAAATCTGACATGGCTAATGATAATACATAATACTGAAAATTACAAGTAGAATGGAAAAGCAACAAAAAATCAATACACTTTCTATCAATTGCATTCATTTAACGATTCGTGTAATTTAACCAAAACAGTACCTATAGGCAAAAGAGAGTAAAGTGAAAATGGATATAACCGATATAGGTCTTCCACGATAAATTATTAGCTGTTATAACCCCATATAATACCGTGATTCGTGTTGGGTCCGGGACACTCGAGAGAGCGCACCAATTGAAAGCTGCACGTGATACGTACAGCTGCAGATGCCACCTAATACAGCCACTGAGGGAGGAAACGATAAACTAAGTATCCTTGAACAAAGCATCACTTTAGATGTGATGAAAGAAAAGCCTTTAAGATCAAAGAGTTAATTGATCGATGGTGAGCTCTTTTATGAGCTTTTATGAGGGAGAAGGTGCACTTTGTGCAGAAATATATGTAGGATACTCTATCTATCTCTCAGTGCACTACCTAACGGCAGGTCCATGGCATACAACTGTAGAGTTTGTATATCATATTTTCTGCAGACAATTTTGCTTCTGAGGGGTCTCCTTAACCAGTGACTGGGTTAGTCGGCTTCAACGAAACACGTGCAGCTATCGATTGGTCTATTCTTATGTTTTGCCGTATCCAACACAGCGAGTGTAGAATACAGTACAAGATTATTGATATTATTCAAATGCATATATTACACAGTACATCTTGTTATCTGAAATTATAATTAAGTCTTGCTAACAGCGAAATGAAATGGTACACCATGACGTCCAACACCCTTACCGGATAGAAGAACTGAAAGAGAATGTAAAACAGTGAACGATGCAGAACAACCGAGTATTAAAATATCACAGTAGTTCAAAGTGCACGACATTTATCTGGGAACTGAAAGTTATGGTCGTGTTTGTAAGAGGCGCCTAAAGCAGAAACGAAAGTGAAGAGGATTGGCAGTCATGTGGCAATGATTTTTGTGTTATTGACCAATTGGTCGATCAAATTTCAGATCTACAGAGAGCGAGGCTGTCACACCAGTTGTGGCCTTTTGCAACAGGGCGGCTCGACTCCCATTGTCCATTTGGCGCTACTGTGGCATTTTGCATAGAGTGACGCTTTATTAATGTACTCATTATTATTACTATTATAATTATTATTAAGAAGAACAGCGAAAGATGCAGAACAAATCAGTATAAACATATTAACACAGTTCATAGAGTACGATATTTAACTGTTGCGCTCGTGTGGTTCACGATAAGTCAGTTTAACATTGTCAAATACTTGTCTCTCAGTTGTAGCTGGAATGGAGGTCTTCTGATAAATACAAATAAATATTAAAATATACAAGAATCTCATCAAATCTTATCAAATGCAAACACAATTTGGTAATTTACATCAAATAAAATTACAATTTACACTAGACAACCGCCGGAGACGGTAGTCTAGTGGTTAGTGTAGTGTGGTGCGCTCAAGCGTGAGATGATTGAAGAGTCGTGGGTTCAAACCCAGATCAGACTACAGAAATATTATAACGCCACCTGTACTGGTTAATCGTGCATCTGCGCTTGCTACATTAGTGCGCACTTTATAGCAAAGATACGATTAACCTGTGGGAAGGAAGACTACAAAAAATACCAAAAAGAACAACTAAGAAAGGAAACCCTGTAAACACGTGTGGTTGACATGAGTATGGAAAAAGGAAGATTAAAAAAATGCCATCCCAATCTCATCAAATTATGACTGCATAATCAAACAAGATTTAATGTCTGTTTCAACTTCTGGATGATGATATCAGGCACTTAAATGCATGCTACTCAAATAAGTCATCATCAGTTTAGCTTACATAAATTACATAAATACACTAATTTTTATTGAGATCCAGAGGAGAAATAGTAACATAAGCTCTTGAACAATCCTATATAATAGAAATTATCATGGAATACATAAAATCAATCAATCAATTAATCAATGTGTATTTAATGCCCGGTTCCTCATCCGATGGCGATGTCAGGGACGTCCCAAGCGGGATGTGCAATGACAGACAGCATCCAACCACCAGAACACTCCTGCAAATAACCATGCCGAAAGAGCAAGCGAGATACAAAACAGTGCAAGTCCGTTATCCAAGGCAAGAAGGTCTGTTACAACAGATCTAAGGTGGGAAGAGATGAGTTTTGAGTTTGCCCTGGAAAGCAGCAATGCAAGCACTAGATCGCAAATCTTGTGGCAAAGAATTCCATAGTGTTGAACTGTTGGAACATCATAGCTGAACGAGCGTCTGCCTATTTGAGTTCGAATGTCTGGCAAAATGTCTGTATATCCTAATTATGTAGGATAGTACGCAAGTGAATGCAAAATGTACATTTAGGTTTATTTTACTCTGCACATGGTTAAGCTTTACAAAATATTTTGTCATTATTTTTAATCATCTGAACAAGACTGACCATAAGGAAGCTCAAGTCGAGCATCGAGTAGTACATAATGTCCTGTTGGGGATTGTGTCCCTATAGGCTCCCCATTCTTCATTATAATCTCACCGTCCAGAGACACCCACTGTCCTTCACTTTCCTGTACAAGATAACAGTAAAAACATAACAGAAATAACCACATACATAACGCATGAGCTTATGTTGAAAGTGTTCTATAGCTTTATCAATGATTAATGATTTTATCTGTGCATTGTTTGCCATTGTCTGTATTAATTTTGTTTAGATCCTAGAGATTTGATGTAAAAAATAAATAAAATAAAATAAATTTATAGAACAAATATTTAATGGACCAAAATTCGTATTGCTTAATCTAAGCGTTACAATACGATTGACTTTCTTTCATTCATAATATTACACAATAGAGTTTATATTAACACTAAAGCCGGCCATACACCGCCAGCATCTAACAGTAAGACATATCATATTATAGACCAACTGAGAAGGACAATCAATCAATCAATGAGGATTTAACGTCCGGTTCCTCACCCGAAGGTGATGTCAGGGACGTCAGGCGAAATCACCTCAAAACTTCTAATTTTTACTTGCTAAAGGAATCGTACATCAGTGCGGTTAAGAAATAGTTACGAAAGAATTATGTGTTGGTCATGCCAGAGCTCAATAGCAAACTAAATTGTAAGGACCGTGTTTAGGAATTTGTGCCCTTGATATGATCTATATAAACCTACACACATTATTGCACATAGGTTCAAAATATAATTAAATTATATTTATTACTTCATGTGACTTGCATAATTACAAGTAACTAATACATGAAGTAGGCTAATAAATATAATTTAATTATATGTTGTAGGCCTACCAATGTGCAAATAATGTGTAGGTTTATATAGGACTTATCAATGGCACAAATTCTTAACCAATCTCCTTACTATATAAGTTATAACTGAGTACTGCCATGATCAACTCAGAATTCAACTTTTTCCTTAATCGCACTGAAGTACGATTACGTTATCTAGAAAGTACTCTGTGCTCTTAGTGCTAAAATCTTTTTTTAGAATGTAAATTAACATTCCAGGAGCAGTGCTACGACTTACTTGATTCGAGTGTTTTACTCCAATTAGTGGTAACCAGTGCGTTCCCATCAATTTATCCCAGAGCATTCCCTTATTCCACAGCTCCACTACAAGTCCTGTGTCCAGGCGCTGGGTCTCACTACAAATACAAATGCATTGCAAGATTTAGGCATATCATATATACAGGGTGAGTTTTAAAAAAACCCACGGGCGAAATCTCAATAACTTTGTCAAAACTCAAGATATTTTAAAAATATTTTCAGGATATGTAGAGGAGGTTTTTCCACATCTAACCTCCATATTTGGTTGAAAAATATTAATTATTAAAGAAGTTACCGAGTTTCTACGAAAAAAGTAAAAAACATATTAACATATTTTATTCAATAGCCATATTGTGCAATATGGATCGTTGGTTGTTGGTTGGTTTAAAAATTAAAAATTCTTTGCATATTGCTTTTACATTTATTTATTTATTTATTATTATTATTATTTTTTGCTTTCCACTCATGATGGAGTACTCTTAGCCTTTTAGAATGCACACTTTGTGTCTCTCAAATATTTCACTCCAGACGTGGTATTCGAGAGTTTTGAACTCACGTGAGTCCGGTGGTCACTCGTCCTTCTTGACGAACTCCGGACTGTGCTGTTCGATCAATATTGTACCATATGGCTATAAGCTATGTTAATATGTTTTTTTGACTTTTTCCGTAGAAACTCTGTAACTTCTTTAGTAATTATTATTTTTCAACCAAATATGGAGGTTAGATGTGGCAAAACCTCCTCTATATATTCTGAAAATATTTTCAGAATATCTTGAGTTTGACAAATATATTGAGATTTCGCCTGTAGTTTTTTTTAAACTCACCCTGTATATATATAAAGCTGCTATTCTACCACAGTGTCACGGTGTCACGATTCTCGGTCAACGAATCCCATAAACTAGGTCTGTTGTTGGCCTTTGCGATAGGCTTATAGGCCGTCCTTGTATTGTGTCGCATGTCTTATATTCAGGCTGTGTGAAAGAAAGGAGGTGGGGGATGGGGACACCCCCCCTCCCAAGAAAGTGTTTTAATGTTCTGTAGTGAGCTTTTAATAAAGACTTTTATACTAGTCTGAAATAAAAATATTAGGCATCACCAGAAATGGACATGCATATCAATAAAGCCGCCCGCCATGGTCCAGTCAGTCGTTAGGTCGATGCCTTCTGGTGCAAGTAATTGAACTCTTCAATCATTTGTTTAAAAGTAGTTTTTCAATTGGACGCTTATAAGGTCCTCGAATTTAATGGCATTTAATATTTAATGTTTAATTAAAACCAGTTGATATTAAGTATAATTACAAGAATACAAGCATGGAATAATGAGAAAATGTTCACTTCATAAGTGTACCATAATTAGCTTTCGTTTGCTATGTTGTTGACTTAAATCGTAAATTGCTATGGTACAATGATAGAAGCACTATATAATATTTTTATAAAATAATTTATATCAGGATTGCAGTGGTGTCGACATTTTATCGCCACGCTCTTCTTTACATTAAAGTTTAATTAAATTTAAAGCAGTCCACAATGTTTTTAAGTGTCTTAAAACAAAAGGATTCAGGATACTAACTTAGGGTACGGTACAATTTTAAAACACTGTAGCATATACCTAATATTTCAAATAATATGGCTTCAGATATTTATAAATACTAAGATCAGGTTAACAGCATAATTATATTAAGAGTTGTTGCTTCCAGGATTTAATTTCAAGATGCTGAGACAATCTTTGATCGTGTCTAGCTCTCCATCTGTCTTTTATTTTATCAGTGCCTCTCTCTCTCTCTCTCTCTCTCTTTCTCTCTCTCTCCCTCCTCTCTATCTCTTTCTTCTCTCTCTCTTTCTCTCTATATTTCTGTCTGTCTGTCTCGTTGTTATTTTGCTTATCTATAACCATCCGCAGTGCGTTTCAAGTCTGTTTTGCAGTTAGTAGCACCTTCAGCGACATGCCTGAGAGACTAGAACCACAAGCTTTATTTGTTGGTAGATATCGCAGCACAACTATGTGATTTGATAAAGACTAAATAAATAAAAAATGACAAAGAAGTAAACAATTCAATGAATTCATTTATATAGGGGCTTATGCAGTTTAAATTTGACAATTTTCTAAATTATAATACTTGACCATATAGGCCTATATATAAATAAAAGCAAAATTAAGATTTGCCTATATATTTCCTATGCCAAACTGTATTGTACTAATAGGCTAATAATCTAATAGCAATATTGCTAATTATAAAGCAAAGCAAAATAAAGCATAAAGCACTTTAGTGGTAGATTGAGCAAACATTTCTCTTACACCACAGCACTCCATGAAAGCCTTGCAATCATCCGATAAATCTCCTACAGGATTCAAATACCAGTCTGAACCAGTTGCATCCCATAATCGTTACCAGGATACGACAAATTTAAACTATGGTGAATTGGTGACATAAATTTACAGTAAGGAGTCTTTTTTAAGAGGACAGTTCAAAAAGTTACACAAGTCCACTTAAAAAGTAGATCTACAGCACTTCGAATATATTGAACTTCTGAGCAACCGCTTAAATCACAGAGATTTATTTACTGGAACAATATAATCACAATTCTTTAACATAGGCTAATTCAGGGTTTTCAAATTTTTTGTTTATTGTACCAGAATTCATTTTAGCTGGTGCAGTGTACCACCTAATAGTTAGGTAATAGTTAAGTGTACTACCTAATAGTGAGACATTATGCTTCTAATAGTATATTGTTTGTCGGGTAAGACCAAACATGGGATTTGATAGACGATGTAAGTAAGTATGATCATAGAATTATGATGTCGTGTGACACCAGGCGTAGGATCTATAGCATATTGTAATACAAAAATGTATGTACTCCATACTATAAAGTAGACCATAGGCCATTTTATATTGTCGCGTGTTACAAGATCGGAAAGGTGAAAACGAGTATTTTTCAATTAGTTTCTGTGTTTTGCCATGCACTGATGAGTGTACCACCTGGCAGTTTCAATTGTACCACCAGTGGTACGCGTACCACAGTTTGAAAACCCCTGATCTAGGCAATGCACCCAATGGTGATGTCCCTGACATAGCCTTTGGGTGAGGAACCGGACGTTAAATCTTGATTGATTGATTGATCTATTCACATTTAGCCTTACAGTGTTCTATACTCTTGTTGGTGTTATATATCTGTATGTGAATTTTGTTTTTATTCTAATATCATTAGAGGCAGTTACAAAAAAACGTTGGAATGGTGTGCCTACCAGCATATAATTCAGTATTTGACTCTGGGTCATTTGCATTCCATCCCACCGACCTAATTATGCAGACAACAGATCAAAAAAATTTGACAGCAGCAATTTTAATACTTCTGTAGATTAAGCCTCATTTTGGAAATTATGCTTCAGCTTCAATTTATAAATACAAATTGATGACAGGGATGACATACTAATGGAGATCTAGATTATAGACAGATCTCTACTGGTTTGATATAAAAATGCACTTTAAAAATTTAACAAGTTTTGTAAACCGATTTTAATCAATGTCCTCATTTTTAAAGACAGGGATTCATTAGTGTCCCGGTTGAATAGAATAGTAGGCAACAAGCTTGCTAATAAGCAGGAGGGCACGGGTTCGAGTCCCAATCGAGTTTGTATCTTTACTTCAACAATATAGTCATCACATTGGGCCAGTAGATTTCTTTCAATATCGACTTTCACATAATATTACAAATAAGAACTACATGATATAGCAACAAATAGCAGGTCTAAGGAAGCATGACCCCTCGATTTAAAAATTACTACAATTTTGCGCATATACCGATTTTAATACCGATTTTTAATATTCTAATACCGATTTTAGATTCTTCTTCCCCTCCCTCCATTAGCTCCGATTTGACCTGCCCCTCGAAAAATGCATGTTAATAAATTGCCTCTCCTCAAAAATTCCTAAATTTCTAGTTCCTAGAGCCACTGAGTTTGTGAGAAAGTCGTACAATAGAAGCCCCATGTGCTACAATGTTTACGACTTGTGGAATCAAGAAGTCGTATCTCGCCGATATTAATTCCATAGATTCTCAATTCAAGGAAACCTTACACGGTATCTAGGCAGATATTATTTATAGACCTGTCTGTATTTATCAAAGAGGTATTAAAACAATTCAGTGCGCTCAGTTCGCCATGCATTCCCTCCTCATTCATATATTAATCATTCTGGAAAAGTAGAGCAATAAAAAGTGTAAATTTTCAAAGTGGCCTATGGACTATGGTCCGCATAAAGCAGATATGTTTTAACACTAACAAATAACAATTTTTTAGATGCACTAAGTTTCTCAAATAAAATGAATATAAAATTGCACAATGCACCGTCAGTACTACTTTATATTATTTATTGATTTAAATTGCCTGACATTTTGACTGACAGACAAACTGACTGATTGCATGAAATCTTGAATGATCGCTTGACTGACTGATTGATCTTATTTATTTATTTATTTATTTATTTATCACCACACGCTTTACACAAACCAAAATTGGCTCTAAAACATCGAATGTGCAAGTGAACGGTAATAAAGGCCACAGCCAAGTGGCACTTACATATTCCGATTAAATAAATCATAAGTGCACAAAATAGGAGTCGTTAGTTCGTTACATGTTTCACAATATAAACATTTCTACCCTTTGTAAAATAAACATCAAAACATAGGATCATAAAACCCTGAAGCTAAGATCAGTGTAAATATTTATACTGTTAATTAATTGTTCACTGATTGATTGACTGACTGATTGATTGACAATTTTGACAGTTGACACATACCCTCATAATCAGTGTATGGAGTGTCTCTAGCGAATGTTCCTGAACCAAAATCAATCAGTTGTACAGTATGAGCATCAAGATCTACGAGAACGTTCTCATCTTTTATATCTCTATGAATTACTCCTGCTTGCTTGATCTCTAGCAGTGTGCGCACCAGCTGTAGCATCAATCAATCAATCAATCAATCTATCTATCTATCAATCAATTAATCAATCAATCAGTCAGTCAGTCAATCAATCAATCAATTTTCTATATCTCTATGAATTACACCTGCTTGCTTGATCTCCAGCAGTTTACCTACAAGCTGTAGCATCAATCAATCAATCAATCAAGCAAGCAAGCAATCAATCAAACTGTCAATCAATCAATAAATTAATCAATCAATCAATCAATCAGATCGAGAGACCTCATTCCTTTGGCATAGGCTCTCCATAGCTCTGCCGAGGTTAAATGCGGTTTGCTTTCGCGGCTCTTTCAATCTAGTCGATCTCGAGTAGCCGGGCCACGATTCATTCCTTCTTAATGAATCGTTTTTATAAAAACCTATAGAGCTGTTTACATCCAGGGTAAAAAAAACTAACAAAATCAATCAATCAATCTATCAATCAATCTTTATATATCTATGTGTCACAACCCCGTGCTTTCTCTCCATCAGCATGCGTGCCAGCTGTATCATCAGTTAGTCAATCAATAACGTCCCTGATGTCATCAATGGATGACGAAAAGGGCGTTAAACCTTCATTATTATTTATTATTTATTAATGAGTTCAATGTTATTATTGATATAATTCAACAGCTTTAGTCATTATTGTCAATTTAACTTAAAATGAAAATATATTGAATAATTTGTCTGTAACAGAAGGAATTAAAGAAAATGATAGTTACAAACCTGGCCTATGAAATGTCTGGCCTCGGTCTCGCTCAGGGTCTCTCTCTCAGTGATGTAGTCGAAGAGGTCCTTGCAGTGACGAGGTCTTTCGATGACAATGATGAAGCTGTCTGGTGTCTCGAAGTATTCCAACATTTGTATGACCCCTGACACGTTCCGCAACCGACTCAAAAGTGAGATTTCGATAGGTACTTTCCGTCCGTCCAACTGTTGTATCAATTAATCAGTCAATCAATCAATTAGTCAGATTAAAAGTCAATCAAAAAGTCAATAGATCACAGTTTTCTATCATTTGTAGGACCCCTAACATTTAATCAATCAGTCAGTCAATCAATCAGTTAGTCAGTCAATCAATCAATCAATCAATCAGTTAATCAATCAATCAATAAGTAAGTAAAATCGTTATTAGAGTTAATCAAAGCATTCCATTTTGTATTATCCCTGAGACATGTCGAAACCGACACAAAAGTGCGATTTCTATAGGTATACGGTACCTTCCATACATCCAACTGAGTTATCAATCAATCAATTACTTAGTCGAGTACACCAATGGAGGACGACAATTAAAAATTAGGCCTAGGTATCATTCGCCGTGTTAGATCAGGCAAACATAGGAAAAGACCAACCGATAGCTGCACATGTTTTGTAGAGGCCGACTAATACAATCACTGGTTAAGGAGTCTCCTCAGAAAACAAATTTATCTCCAAGAAAATATGGCATATAAACACATTAAATTTTATAACTGTTATATGCCATGGAAACTAAGACTACATTATTTGCTTCTGCGGGACCTGCCGTTTGGCAGTGCACTGAGAGAGAGAAAGAGAGAGAGAGAGTAATAATAATGATAATAAAGATTTAACGTCCGTTTTCTCATCCAGGGATGATGTCAGGGACGTCCCAACAGCATATAGCACTACAAATCGTTTTACCAAAAACGATTTGAAACGATATATGACTGAAGAGAAAACTAAAATAAAATAAAAATAACAAGGTCCAAAAAACGGTGACGGTCCGGTGATCAGAAAACAGTCGCAAACAGTAGCATCATTACCGTTCTGAAAGACAGGAAGAGAAGAGGAATAGAGAAAAAGAACGATATGAAGCAAAATTAGACAATACAAAGAAACAGAACATACCTCAGCCCACTCCACTATCTTATCCTTCTGAATACACTTGATTGCAACCTTCAATGATAATAACAAAATACTTTCTATCAAAATGGTTTGACAAGAACATGTGTTAGGGTTGCATAGGTTCAAGGCTCGATTTCAATGGCTCACCCGTCACTGATGTAACTGTTAGGCCGCGAAACTGAAGCTAAATTCGGCTTTGATCTTAACTGAATCTGGGTGACTGGGTCTATATTCATGTACCATATTATATTATCTGCAGTGTAGCTGCTGCATAGAATGGTTTTCAGAAAACAGTGGGCAATTTAGTTATACATCACAGCAAAGCTGCAACTATAAACTTCAATATTGCATCATCAGTCTCTCTCAGTGTACTGCCTAATGGCAGGTCCATGGCATCTAACGTTTCCATACCTCCCCCTCCCCAGTTAATCTTAGCACCCTCCACTGAAAGGGTGCACTGAGGGCTTGGTTTAGTTTGTATGCAATTTATCTTGGAGAAGTTGTTTATGAGGTGGGTCTCCATTGCCTTCCTGAGATGTCGGTGTGTTTACCGAGTATTTTTTCTATGCGCAAAATATATGTAGCAACTAGAGATATATCTTACCACTACCATGACATCACCATACAGAATTACAGATCCCTCATCAGTACTTAGTAGTAATTGACTATCAACAGTAAATATCATCATTAAACTGAAAACACATTTACAATTCTGAAGTGTTCAAACCAAGTGAAACAGGAACAAAATTATGTTATTTATCAAATTTAAACGATCTAAATATAGGAATGAATATAATTCTCCAAACACGAACTCGGTACTCGGCAAATTTTTCTCATTAATAGCACATTACAACGATCAATGTCATATGAATTTTACTCAGTGGAGTAAAAAGATATCAACGTTTAACGTCTGTTTCCGTATGGAAGTATGCAGGGCGTGCGCCAGGTCTAACAGATTGGAGGGCCGAATACATTTGTGGGGGGCCAGATTCTAAAAAAAATTATTGACCTGAGAAAAAACTGGAGGGGCAGAATTAAATCTGGGGGTAGCGGGCTAGACTCCCTGCCCCCCCCCCTCCTTGGGGCCAGGACTAGAAAGATACTGACCGAGACGGAACCATTGATACCGTCACGGCGTCACTTAAGTGCATATCACTTAAGTGACAGTAATGCTTGTCACTTAGCTGTCAAATCTAAGTTAACTGACGTCCCTGACATTATCCTTGGATGAGGAAACGGACGTTAAATCATTATTATTATTATTATTATTATTAATTTAATATATCTTTTAATTTACCCTGGGTGCAGAGCCCGGTGGGTTTTATAAAAGCGATTCAATTAAGAACGAATTGAATCGTCGCCCAGCAGCTCGAAATCTACTGGGTTAAAA
>JAQFZF010002267.1:0-12670 GCA_034695365.1 Enchytraeus norvegicus
GAGCTTGCATTTCTAATATTTTGTTTTCTGGTATTGTGCATTTGTGATTGGTCACTGCAAGACTATGGTTTAATTTAATATTTTGATTGATTTCAGTGTGAAATCTAATGTACGTCACTCGCTATGAAGACTGATATTGCGAGATCCATAAACATAATTATATTTGATTAATCGTCTTTGCGCATCTCACACAAGTTTTACAGTGTCCTAACAGTGTCCTAAAGTCCAGCAATCGGTTCGAAAACACAGAACCGGTACGTATTCGGTTTCATAATCGAATACCGGTTTACCGGATTTCGTTTAACATCCCTATTCCTGATCATAAAATATTATTAACCAGTATTATTTATTATTACCTGCTGATTGTGAGGATACATGATCTTTGTCATCACTGAAGACAGTCATGGCTTCGAGGTTCAAGGCACAAACTCCTCTCATGAAAGCTCTCTTCATTTCCTCCTCGTATTTCTCTCTCGCTCGCTGTAACCTTGAGACTTCTGCTCTTGATGCCTCCAGTGCTTCGTTAGCCTGCATTCATAATATAGCAATCTATGCAATGCTCTACCAAATGGTAGGTCCATTCAATCTTTTTTAAATAAAATTTGCCCCATCGCTATCAATGAGCACATCATCGATCAACTCAAACAAGTTGATCCAATCGCAAAGGATTTACCTTTACAAGAGTTTAATGCATATATTGACAGTGCTATAATAGACCGCTAGAGACACGGCAGATGCCCTGGATGAATGAAGGGAGGCTTCCCAAGTAATGAGGATGTAGGGAATACAGCTGACAACCTGGGTGAGTAACAACAACAACAACAGTCTACAATGTGCATTGTATAAAGCTTTGTACAATGCATTGTACAATGTACAATATAAAGCATAGAATTAAATGGCATATTGAAATTAGAAATTAAAATATTATTTTTTAAAACAGTGTATCCATACAAAGTAACTGAAAAAAGTATACCACTAAAGTTACAAATTCTTTAACAAGTATCAAATTAAGATTTTATTAATTTTAATTAATGTGTCTTTTGTGCAGTTATAAAACGAAGAAAGAATAAACCAAGTGAACATACCGATGCTATTCTAGCCTCGTAGTCATTGGTTAATGTGACGCAGACTTGCTGGGCAATGCGCTGACAAGCCTTCTCCACACGTTCACGCCAACGTGATTCTATGTGTGACTTCCACGTAGCAAATGTTTTTTGACGCAAAGTCCTCTCATAATGTTTTCTAGCCAACTTAGTGGCAAACTCCTAAATAAACAATCAAACATACATATATTTAGGAAAGACTTTCCAGCAGAATGAATGCTCAGTGATATTGGATTAAAATGAAGCTCGCTGTTTTAGGGAGCAGCTTATCTAGAAGCTTTTAAAGCGACATTTGGGGTAGACCCCCACCACATGAAATGTTTTCAAAAGTAGGTCAAAAGAATAACAATAATACAATGAGAAGACTTGAAAATTAACTACAGCCTCTCCAAAAGTGAAGAGCATAACAGATATTATAAAAACTTATGAACACTTAACATAATCGTTTATAAAAATGTCATCTTCTAATTAAATTTAGTTCAGCGATCATGATCATTCGCAATATTAGGTGACTGACGTGCTTATCACTGTGTTTAAAGTCATATGCATTTAGGTCACGAATCCAATGTTGGTTTAATGTATATTCTATATGTTACTCATTGATCATCCCTTTTCAGATTTTATTTCAAAGTGTACAAAAATTAATAACTGAGCCACAAGGAAATACATGACATGTTATCAATTACAAACCTCTCGACGTAAATCAACAAGTTTAATCCTCCACTCACAGAAGGCTCTCTGTACGTCTAACTTGTCGCGGTGTCGCTGTATGACAGTGGTGAGGTTAGCGAGTGCCTCGTCCTTGCGCTCCAGAGACTTCTCGTACGTCTTCGTCAGCTCACGCTCTCCCTCTAACTCTCTGCGCAAGCTCTGAACCTCCCCTGAACATCTGTGAATAACAGAGAATGTATTGCAACATAGATGAACTTTTTGAATACCCTTATGATCTTCATTTTATTATATTATAAATTTGATAGTACGTAGCTCAGTAAATCAAGATTAAGTTGAGCCTTAACCGAGGTGCCTGATCACCAACAATGTGAGACTCTGACGAGCAGGGACTGACTACTGACCACTCACTAACTAAGCCTGATTACAGGGTGACCCAGTAATTACCTTTATCAATAAACTACTAAGTAAATGTGTCCCTTACCACTACCAAGTCCACAGTATAGGAACATTGTATATTAAATATCAACTTTAAGCAACAAGTATAAGTAAGTAGTTTATTTATTAAGTTATATCAAACTTAAACCATCAAGTCTTGCAAGAGAGAGAGAGAGAGAGAGAGAGAGCAAGATTAATATTAAGACTTCATAAAAAGTGTATAGAATACTAGTTAATAAAAACCGTTAAATTATTCACAAACTAATGACTGTTCAAAGACTGTTTCATAATATGGCTGTAACAGGCTGTTTCATACATACAGGGCGAGTTAAAAAAAAGTGGACCCCTACATGTTTTTTTAATTTTGTCGAGACCATTCAGTCTATGTGGACCATTTTTACAGGAATTATTAGCAGGACAGTTATTAGCAGGCCATTTCATTGTTATTAGACCATTATTAGCAGGCCAATTTCACATCATTTCTTAAAACTTTATGAAATTTGACCAACAGATGGCAAAGTTATCGGCGTTTTTGTGACCGTACCCATCAAATACAAATATGCACTGTGTCTTTTATAATTGGGAAGATTCTTATATTGTCACTAAATCCTAAATATAACACGATCCCTGTACAATTTTGCAGAAATGGGGAACAACCAATGCTGCAACACTCTGATAGATGTCATTCAGATATCTTTACAAATAAAAAAGTTATTCACATCTGTACACGAGAGGTTTCGGAGAACAGTTTACCAGTATTAAATTATATGACGTCATCGTTTTTCAGTTAACCAAATTGTAATTATTGAGCTAATTCATATGACACTTTCCAGCAATAGAAAACAACCAATTCTATCTCTTGTCTCCAAATCTCATTTGGATATTTAAAAAAAACAAAAAAGTTATTGATATTTCAGTATGACAGGTAACAAACATTGAACGAAGCATGCTTCATTAACATTGGATAACGTTGTGAAACAGCTAAATTTGTCTACCCCGTTATACTGATATATCAATAACTTTTTCGTTTTTAAAGACATCCAAATGAAATTTGGTGACAAGAGATAGAATTGATTGTTCTCTATTGCTGGAAATTTTCATAGGAACCAGCTCAATAACTACAATTCAATCTCTAAATAACAAGGTGAATTTTTATATTTGATTGGTACGGTGACAAAAACACTGATAACTTGGCCATCTGTTAATCAAATTTTATGAAATTTTCAGAAATGATGTGAAACTGGCCTGCTAATACATCCTGTAAAAATGGTGCACAGACAGAATGGTCTCGACAAAATTCCAGAAACAATATGGGGTCCACTTTTTTTTACTCACCCCGTATACTTACTGTAAATAACTATTAAGTTTTGACACGATTGGACGATTTCATTTCTGATATTTTAAATTATTGTTAAAAGACTTCCCCGATATCATTGCAGATATATTGGATGTTTCTTCTCGGATGTTACCTAGATAGATTTATTATTACATTCACTGATTGAGATACTATCTAAATATTGATTGGCTACTATAATATTATTGTATTTCACTCTGTTTTTCAGATAAATGAATCGCGGCTTCAGACAGTTTTTGCCAAGTGGGGCACCGTCACGGATTGCTCATTGAAATACACTCCAGAGGGAGTTTTTAGAAAGTTTGCTTTTGTTGGTTTCAAGTCTGATGCAGAAGCAGCGGCAGCTATAAAAGCTTTGAATCAGTCTTTCATTGACACTACAAAAATTCAGGTACCGGTAACGGTAATAATAATACAAAAAGTAATAATAAAAGTTTAATGTTCTTTTCCTCATCCTCATATGTCAGGGATGTCGTGTAATAATAGTATTCAGTAGGGCGATTTTTATTTTGACCTAAAAATTGAAATTTTGACTTTCTTATTGTCAAATTTTGACTTTATTTTAACCTAACGATTTTAACAGGTCTATGAATTGCAAATAATAACTTCATTCTAGTAGTTATAAGAAGTTTTATAACTATTAAATGGAATAAATAATAACATTTCATGACTTGCTATGTATATTGGATGGAAATAGAAGACTAAAACCGTCAATTAATAAATAATCTGTGCTTATAAATTCAGTATTTTAATAATTACAATATATCCCATGTCAACCCTTTTGAGAAAAAGACACCTTAATATTCATCAACTGGGATAATTGAAGTAAATGTCAGTGGTTTGAAGAGAAAATTTAACTATATTTTGATATTTTGACCTTATTTTTAAAAAATTGACTTTTTGACCTAACAACAAATTTTGACCGTATTTTGACTTTATAACTTCTATCAGGGGGGTGGTAGATCAGTTTGGATTGCAGTTCTGCACGTTTCAGATCATCGTTATCTACTGATTCCATTTTGACTTTATTGACTTTTAACCCCCTAGTATTCACTGTCTTCCTAAATGCAGACTGATGGAGAACCAATTTCATAAAATATATTATTTATTTGCGAAACTTTTTAATGAATTTTCACAAGCTGGACTTATGAGAAAATTTAAAGCAATTATTTCACAATTATTTAAATTATTTTTGACATGAAACGTATTTTGATTAGACAAGCAAGTTGCCATGTTGTTAGGCATTGACTAAACCTTTTCTTTTATTTGCGTTTGTTATATGTGACTTGTGTCACTGTTTGTTGGTCAAGCCATTCTTACATGGGGGTCGGATTTTTATTTAGTTTGTTGCTTTACATTAAAATTGATAATTGATAATTTATTGTGATGGCTCAAAGTTGTTCTTATTATCCTAGATGAAATTATTGCTTAATGGATATATCTTTGTCCTTGGAGATAGTAACTATACGTTCTTTAATTCTCTAATGACATATGAGGTTTAAATAAATATTATTAAGGCATCTTAAATCTAAATTGGAATTAATTTGCAGTGAACCGAAGTCTGGTGCTTTGGTGTATTTGCTGGTGAGGATAGATAGTATTGATAAATTTTTACTTAATAGCATGTGATTTAATATGTTCTTTTACTTTTGCAGGTTATATATGCGAATGACCTAACCGCCCTGCATAAGGCACCAGCAAAACCAAAAGACAGCGAGAAGAGTAGCACTAAGAAACCAAAGAAGGATAAAGTAAGTAATGTGTTTCGAAATGATAAATGTAATGCGAACAAATGCCGAACATGAACAAATAATGTTTCATATATTTTAATTTTATGAATGTGACATTTGTTTAAAAAAAGTGATTTCTGTTCATGGTACTATAACTCTAGTACATCTCCATGGTACGTTGGTTAGTCCTCTTGTGTCAAATTTTGCTCATGACATCCGGGTTTCAATTCCCGATCAAGTAAATCAAAGAGTGAAATCTTGTATGTACAACGGGCCAACCAAGTCCTCCATCCCTTCGTAAGTCAGTTATTTGATAGCAACTAGTACATAGTGGGTGATTGCTGCAGAATATTGCGTTAGTTGCCAGGTCTGGCTCGGTCTATCCACTACAGCATGCACCACTGTTACTAATAAAGAAATCCAGTTAATAATGACGCACTGAGAAAATCAGTGAAAATTTATGTATTTATTTAAATTTCCTTTCTTTCTTTCAATATAATATTAATTTAATTTGTTCTTACCTTGTATTTTATTTAGTTGTTCAATGCTACTCAATATTGGCCAACAGAATTTGAATTTGACCAATTGAAATTAGCCAACAGAATTTGAATTTGACCAATTGAAGTTAGCCAACAGAATTTGAGTTTCGTAATACTCAAATTGAGACTTCATTGCTGACATGGTGAATTGATTTTTTTACAGAAATCTAAAAAGGAAGAAGTGAAAGAAGAGAAAGAAGAGAAGCCCAAACAGCTTTCAGATGCTGATGTAAGAATGTTTATGATTTAATGTTGTGTAATACCATTTCTTGAATATCTAAGGAGTCTAAAGCATTCTTTCTTACTACTTGAACAGTCTTCTTGGCTGATGTAAATATCCCTTTAAATGAAGGCATCATACTAAGGATGGTACTTCTTATTCTATATTCAAAGTTTAGTGCAGACTATATGAATTTTATTGTTGATGTAATAATATAAAAACTATGTTTTATTTTAGTGTTTATTTTATTTTTGTATTTTGACAACAATTGTGAATAGACCATTGTTGTGTGCTCTATTTGATTAACTCTAATCTAATTGTTTTAATAAATTAAAAATGAGGTATGTACATTGATTGTACAAATTGATTGCCATTGGTCTAAATCCCAGCCGGGTCCATCTTTGTCATTATTTTTAGGTACGGACAGATGTCAACCTTAACTTATCTTTACAATTATGCATGTTCGTTAGCAGAATACATTATGATTTTGTTTGTATTATATTTCAGTTTCTCAAGTCAAAAACTTCCACAGCATTATCAGATGATGGTAGTTCCAGTGATGAAGATTATGATGATGATAGAACAGACGCTGATGAAACATTAAACACTGATATAAACAAGTTGTGTGTGGGCGACAAGGACAATAAGGTTTGCATTGATTTATTGTTTACTAGATATTTTATATTATATGTATATAAGTTTTCTATAATGCAATATGTCTATTTAATATAAATTTTAATTGAAGTTGGGCTACATGAACATGGTTAAATGGCTTCATAGGTAGCACACTCGCTTTGTAATTGGAAGGTCTACCACAGAGATATCAACGGCATTATTATTAGCTACGAAAAATTATATGTCGGTGTCATATCCAAAGACAGTCTTCAAGATTGGATTAGTTGCAATGCATCTGGCTTCTAATCTAATACAGAAGACTCCAGTTTCTCTTGAGAGTCTTTTTTATAGAAATTCTTATACTAATAGATTATATATAGCTACTGGCAGGAGCCAGTAGCTACATCGGTAAGGTTTCCGGCTAGGGATCAATATGTGCGGGGTTGGAATCCAAGGTTCGCTCGTCACTGATATCCCTTTCGAGAGATGAAACTGACGTTAACTTCAGCTTTATGGCATTATATAACTAAGGAAGGATTAATTAACGAATATTATATCCAACTTTATTCACCACTTGGGCGTAGAAACAATATGCTCACTCAAATATTTCCAATATTGCATTAATAATCTATGAATTGTGATTTAAAAATGGTATTCTTATTTCACAGTTTTGCAATTCAATTTAAATCTTTCTTCAGAACTTCTATCCAAAGGAACATAGTTTTTCTTGCAGTTTTTCACTTTAATTGCAAATGTATTATGTTCATGTTTTTGTAGGCAATTCAAAAACTGTATAAGGTTATTCTGAGAGGGGCTCCATCTAACTTAAAGAAGGTTAGTGGACTGTACTTGCATATTTGATAAATTTGTGTAATATTTCATTTGTAGTATTAACTTTCCTTTTTCATTATTGCTATATCACTATTGCAAAATTTACAGTATGTTCTATTGTTATAATATTGTATTTGTTTTGTTTGTATTTTTATTGATTTGTTAATTTATATAAGTTTAACATTTTTTATAAAACTTTATATGTGCCGTTGTGTTTAAATTTTGGTGATTCGTTTGCAATATTAACTGTTTATTATATTTCTATTTACAGTTAGAGCTCTCTCTTGGGAGTGATATTCTGTTAAATTTGAAGGATATGGGGCCATTCACATATTTTATAATGCTAAAAATGTCTTTTTTTTCCACCCACCCACCCCGTATAACGTTATATATCAGCTGCTGGGACCCATCCACCGCCTAATTATATAACAAATCAGCTACCTACCCACCCCCCCCGCTCCACGCGGTAAAAATAAAAGCTAACCAAGTCGATTTTTACATAATATTACAATTAATAAGAAAATTCTGTGAATCAGTATTCATCTCTTAAAATAGACCAGTGGCATAGTCAAAATTAAACATGTCAGATGAATCATTGCTTGCTAAAACAGTCAGTCAACTTAACTTGACTGAGAATACCGACTTCCTGATCTCAGGGCAGCAGTAAATGGTCGTTCTCCACAATTGAAAAGCCGAACGAGCGACTACATAGCTACCTCTATTGCTCTTCTCTTTGGCTGAATCTGCGTTAGTCATCTCTTGCGACATGAGCAGTTTTCGGCTGGTTTAAATTCGTAACTTTCCGGATCCAACACGGGTAATGGCTGAGATCACAGACATGATAAGAAGAAACGATTTTGATAACGTTTTGTTAAAGAGCGAATTATTTGAAAACCATTTCTTTAATGCAGAAGTTGGTCGTCAAGCCTGGGGAAAGTTATAGGAATGTGTTGGTTTTACTCCGTTTAATGGACCTTAGGTCTACTGCTTATCGGATTGATTTTGGTTTAATCGTGAGTGATGTTGTCATGGACGACTGTAACACTTTCATTGTGATGTTGTTGTTAAAAAATATTTTGTTATATAACAAAACCTTCAACCCACCCCCCCCCCCCCAACCCTCCCAATATAAAGCTAACAAAACAGGACCCCACCCACCCCCAGAGCATTATATAATATGTGAACTAAGCTCCATTTGATTAATTTCGTTTTTAAGGCTGCAATTGACATAATAGTATTTCTGCATCAGATATTTTGCCTGTTGCATAAAAATTGTTTTGATGTACGCTAACAATTGAAATGATAAAATATTCATAATCATATATTAGTTATTTAGGTAGTTACATTAATTAATTAATATTGTGTAAATGTTACTATTGCATATATAGAACTATGGCTTAGTTGTGGTGATTATTTATCAGTAAGATGTGTATTATTCCTTGTGTTAATAGTCACAAATAGAAGATTTCTTCAGGCCCATTGAGTTGGCAGATGTTTCGATTCCACGCAAATTGAGATCAAAGAAAGGTTCTACTACTGGTTAGCTGATATTTAATATTTTGATTATTCTTATTATAGTCTACTTTAAAAGAAATTCAAACACATGATGTTAGAGTAACTCTTGCTCTTTATTTAAATAGTCTTCCTTTTTTATAAAATTTTTTTGTTAAATAAAATATTTGCATATGCCATATCTCAATCAATAGGGAGGAATTTAGAAAAATAAAATGACTGATGTTTTGTGAGGTGTATAGTGAATAAAAATTGAAAACAGTACAAAATAGAAAATAAAGAGCACTTGAACTTTCTTATGTCATAATAAATTAAGATGCAAAGTTTTTAACGTTAACACACATGTTAGGCTTTCTAAATGTCTAAAATGAATTCTAGGCTACTGGGAGTCATTATTTGTATAAATAGTATTTTTGCCTTGTTGTCAATTACTTCTATTTCATGATTCGATGTCCTTGATTTGCTGTGTAAGAGAGACTGAAGAATCGACCAACTGAAAACTGCACATGTTTTGTAAAGTCGACTAGCTAATAATCTGCATATACTGCAATAAAATTTTGTAGCCATGTGGTTGATTCGGTGATTTCTGTGGTAGACTAATTGGTTTTTCAAATACCAGATTTGCTGAGGTCTAGATTGCCGCATAGATGGTGGCCTTGACTGTTAGGCTACTTGACTCGCAATCAAAAGCTTGCTGACTATGTTACAATGTTACAGGTATAATATCTGTTACACTGAAGTCTGTTGATGATGCTGATGCCGCAATGAGACGCAATAAAAACTTTATCGGTACGTCCTTTTAATTTATTTTCTGTGCATTATTATTATAGTGAGAAAAGAGCATAATTCGGGGCATAGCATGCAGCATTTCAGAGTTTACTTAAATTTATATTAATTTCTTTAAGAGAGACAGAGATAGAGAAGGAGAAATACAGAAAGAGAGAGAGAGACAGACAGACAGAGAGTGAGAGTGGGAGAGACAGAGCGAGAGAGAGAGTGTGACTCTATATTTTCTAACTGTAATATCAATCAATCAGTCAATGAGGATTTAACGTCCGGTCCCTCACCCAAAGGCGATGTCAGGGACTTTAATATGATAACATTATATTAAAGGCACTCTCTTATTAGCTGATAGTTTATATTATGTCTCTCAATTGATATAATAATAATAATAATAATAATAAAGATTTAACGTCCGTTTCCTCATCCAGGGATGATGTCAGGGACGTCTCAATAGCATATAACACAACAAATCGTTTCACTCAAAACGATTTGAAAAGATATATGACTGAAGAGAACAAATAAAAATAAATAAAGTATATGATACAGAAGGCTTTAGAATGGTAGTGAGTAAAATAAGCTTTAAAAATAAAGTTTTTATTGTGTGTAGGATCAAAAAAGATATTTCTAAATCTGATAAAAGAAACGATCAAGGTAGGATCAAAGGATGACAAACAAGTTCAACAGTATAGGCCGGTAAGATTTTTTGATTATTGACAGTAATTGACTTCGCTGACATCATCCTCGGATGAGGAAATGGACATAAAACCTTTATTATTTATTATAACAAATATTATTGTTTGCCTTCTATTAATTTTTTTATTCTATAGTATGTAGAAAACATAATATCCACGTTAGCTACCACTGATCGTAAGAATTTGAAAATACTATTGAAAATGAAATATTGTAGGTTTCTATGCCACCATGGCCACATGTAAACAGGATATACTGTAGATAACTTTGTGTTCAGATTATTTGCTTTTGTTATGTCGAGTGAAAGATCTACTGAATTTAGCCAATCAAAGCACTGATCTTGAAGATAGAAATAATGTATTAAAAGCTTTTTACAAAAATGATTAGTTCTAGCTACTGAATTTTTCTTGACGACAACTTCCTCATAATTTATCGTTATATTGAAATTAAAACTAATCAATCTTAAATTATGAAAGTTGAAGCATTCATTAATTCTAATAATCTAAAACTTTTTATTGTTATAGGAGGAAGATCCAGCCAAGAATGCTAGTCTTATTGCTGAGGTTTGTTTGAAATCGCATTGTTTCTTGTAACTCTCTCTAATTTCAGCTCGAGGCTGAAGCTAAAAAAATCGCTCAATCAATTGAAGTAATCAATCAATCAATGCAAATTTAACATCCTTTTCATTATTTGACGACGACATCAGGGACAAAAATGTTATAACTGAATTATGTAAAGTGTTATTTGATGTATTTTTACTCTGCAGCACTATAAATGCACTCAATTAATTATGATCCTATTAGTTTTCATTCCCAATCATAGTCATATTTAAAAAAGACAATGGATGGTAATCCTTCATTAATTATTTGATTGACTGATTTATGGTAACTGAAACAGAACTCGTCGTTAAAATAGTCTAAGATTAATATAATATATTATATTCTTTTCTGAGAATATAGAATTGTGAGTTTATGATTGTTATATCTACTGTTGTGCATGGTTTGTGAAATATTTGCAGACAAGGCGCATATTTATACGCAACCTGGCCTACTGCTGTACGGAGTCCGACCTTGAAGAATTGTTTGCTAAGTATGGTAAGTGTATTCCGTGTGAAATCCATTTAAAATATAATATTTCTAATCCAGTGGCTATGTGACGATAACATTTGTTGTGTCTTGAAAAGAAAAATACACTTTTCGTAAATTCGTCAAAGTTTAGTATCAGAATTTATATAGCCTAATATTATTAAGTTCTGTATTTTATTTTACTTAAATTATTTCGTTCACGGACTGAATGTATACAATTATCATTTAATATTACAATGTATCAAACTGCTCTAGGAATGACAGAATAATTAACCATTAGACAGACAATATAAAATTTCTCTCTTTTGTTGTTGTATATATCCAGGACCAGACATTGAAGTACAGCTTCCCATAGATCGGCTAACAAAGAAGATAAAGGGGTACGCTATCGTCTCTTTCCCTACTTCAGAAAATGCTGTGAAAGCTTTCACAGATCTCGATGGAACTATATTTCAGGTGTTCATTTATTAAGTAGTAAGTAATTATTGATAATTATCGTCTTCTCTTGCAGCATTTGTTCTTGCTAGCCTGTTTGGGTGGATGGGCTGGTAGTTCAAATTTTGTTGGAGACGTCTCTTATGTCGTAGTCAGATGATGAAATGGATGTTAATTTCGCATTGATTGCTTGATTGATTTTCAGTATTAATAATAATAGTAGCAACACATGCAATGTCATGCATACACAATAGTTAATTTAAATAAAGTGATATTACAGTTCTGTTTGAACAATCCATGCCATCTAGCAGCTGCCTCACTTTATTATACACGCGGTCATCATGTGGTTCATTACAGATTGGGCTGCCAAATATTTACCTTACGTTGCTAATCTATATTAATATAGAAGAGTTTCTGTGTGTGTGTGTGTGACTGTCCGTTTGACCGGAATGCATTTAGACAGTTTTGCACCTTTTCACTCCATTCCTTCACTATTTTGTCGGTGTGGGCATGGGACACCCGGTACGGGGGTTGCGGTCCCCCTTTGTGATGCTACCATGGTGTACAGGCCCAAACACGTGCCAAAACGTGTCATTTTCACAGGTTTGCAGTGTAACAGGTCCCCCAAGCAGTTATGTATCGACAAACTATACGAAAATAAACTTA
>JAQFZF010002268.1:0-12669 GCA_034695365.1 Enchytraeus norvegicus
CAACATCCGGAGTGCAGTCATGTAGCCACGAGAGCACGGATTATTACTATTGCTTGAGCCTTCTAGTGTATATATTAGTATTTCTATGCACTAATCTATATAGGCCTAATACAATATATCATAAAGATAACCTTGGTTGAAGGGTTCATCTTTTGATGTGTATTGAACGTTGACGATTTAATTATGGTAAAATCTCTGCAGCTCTTCATAAGAGGCGTCTAACAGATATATTGCGGAAGGTAACAAAAAATCACAAATCGTCGATGATCAATTGCAACTTTAGTAGACACACTCAGTAGGACGGTATTAAGTATCTATCTCTTTAGTGCACTGCTAAATGGCAGGTCAAAGGTACATATTCTGAAACACAGTCTGCTATCACGCTCACCAATGAGCATCCCATCGATCATCAATTTGATCCCGTCAAAAGGCTATGCCTTTACCACACCCAAAATGTAACATTTTTTCTTGGGAATATATATTCTGACTTCCGAGATGATTTCACGTTGCCTTTCTCACTCCTCAGTATGAAAATATCTCCGTTAGTCGGCTTTTACGAAACATATGCAGTTTTCAGTTGGTTTATTCTAAAGTTTCCCGTATCCAACACGGGACTACAGACCATCCACGGGATCAGGTACCTTGTAAAACACTGTAACATATCTTGCCATTTTGCTGATTGTCAATTGTACTATATTTCACAAGAGCAGCCGTACTAAATGAATGCAGTCTCTCTATAGTAGGCCCGGTTGAAGGCAGATAAGACGGTGTTTGGCGCTCAATGACCTCCCCTGGGTATAGATAAGAAGCGACTGGACATGCAGTGATATGTAGGCTGGCTGTATCTCTGATAGCAATTGACTTTGAATAACGATAAAAACCTGCTCCTTTCTCAGAGCTTGTAAATCAATTGCACGTCCCTTGTGAGTTACATCAAGAGACATTTCAGATCCTACTCGCTCTCTTACCAATATCTATCAGATGTGACCTAGATATTATTTGGATTCACTCAGGTAGGTCAACGACATTTGACTTTTTAGTCGTATCAATTGTTGACTGAATGTGCACTTCAATTATTGTTGACTGCATGTGCACTATAGTTGACTACATCAGCTGTTGACAGCATCAATCGCATCAATTGTTGACTGCATCAGTCATCAGTTGATTGCATTAATGGGATCAGCTGTTGACTGCGTCAGTCGGATCAGTTGTTGACTGCATCTGTTGTGACTGTATAACTTATTGACTGCAGCAATTGGATCAGTTGTTGACTGCATGAGTAGGACCAGTTGTTGACTGCATCAGTAGGATCAGTTGTTGACTGTAATCACTTGTTGACTACATCAATAGAATCAGTTGTTGACTGCGTTGTTGACTGCATTAGTTGGATCAGTTGTTGACTGCACCACTTGTTGACTGCGTCCGTTGGATCAGTTGTTGACTGCATCAGTTGCTGACTGCATCAGTAGGATTAGTTGTTGACTGCGTCAGTAGGATCTGTTGTTGATTGCATCAGGCTTCGATTGTTGACTATATGTGTACTCTAGTTGTTGACTGTGTCGTCGACTGCGTCAGGAGGATCAGTTGTTGACTATAAGCGCACTATAGTTGTTGACTGCTTCAGTGCCGGATCAAAGAGAATATTTTACAACCGGTTAATCATTACAACCGATCAGAGGACTCCCATTGTGTGGACTGTGCGATGTTTGACACAGATTTTACTCGCCTCACGGGACACTCTCACGGTCTCCGGGTTAATTAGTCAAGGAATAAAAGTTGTTTGGAAACCTAGAAGCAAGAAGCGGTGTAGGATAGAGAGGGTCCATGGAGTACCCCTCCCCCCCTCCAAGTTGCATTCCGAATTTGTCATTGACTGTGTACGCTTATTTATTTCACTAAATTGATAAAATTCTATCAATAAAATACAGTACAAAATAGAAAATTAAAATTAAAGTGTAGTCCCACAAAGATTACATCCTGACTACGATCCTGAAAGAAATGACAGAATAAAGAGATATTTGCAACGTATTCTAAGAGCTTAAATTGTAGGCCTATTGTTTCGTCATAATATACGCTATGCATCAAATACTATGCATTAGAAAGCCATGCTGTTGTAATATTGGTTTTATTTTTTTATTAGTAGCCATCAAGTAGTAGGTTTAGTCTTAATGGCTACGTAGCCTAATTCACCTTAAAATAATATAGGCCCTATCTCTAATGCTTAATCTGTATAACAGTAATTTTTGTAGAGTGCTGTACTAACAAATAGGCCTACATTTAAATTTATTATTAATAATCACTCTAAGAAAGAGCTTTATAAGTAGACGCCTAGCCGAGTTTTTAATGCAACGCTGGGCATAATGCTGAAGGGTAAGGGGGAGGCCCGTCGAGGCACAATCAGTGGCGGCGCCACACCAGGCCGCATCAGGTCAAATGATCTAGTAAAAAAGCCAAATGACCTGGTGTCCGATCTGGTGACCAGACCTGCTTAATTATTACCTAGGCCTATATTGTTATAGCATTTTAGTTTTACGACCTGCCTTTAATTTTTGATGATCTGGCAATGACCTGGTTACTCGGACGGTCTAGGGACACTGGGCACAACGCCCCAATGTTATCCCAGAAATGGATAGAATATTAAATTTATTATGTCAGTTGGCATGATGGGTGCTGGAAAAGCGCCCTATATGCCTGGTACATGGAATCGTTTGCATTCGACTGCAGTTGATTTAGATGAGGAAATTAAAACGAAAAACCATTGTACATCAAGATTTCTACATGTGGATCATAGCAAAGATTTTACTCCATAGTCGATGCTTAAACTGCACAATCACGACTGACACAGCACAGATTGGCTTTCAACTTACTACAGCTCCACTCCACAAAGTACCCAGCAGTCTATTATAGAGCATCGTGTAGAGAGTATAGATTGCTCACGTTGTACAATCAGGACTGACACAGTACAGATTGGGATTAAGCTTACTACAGCTTCACTCCACAATGTACCCAGCAGTCTATTATGGAGTATAGATTGCTCACGTTGTACAACCATCACTGACACAGTACAGAATCGTTTGAACGCTTGAGTGGACTCCATGCTCCATACATAGCACAGTCAACGATAATCAAATAACTCTCCTATCTATATAATTCATGCTGGCGTCTCATTTAGATTAAAGCTTTCGCATCTTGTACCGTACTATATACAAGCAGTACCTGAATTATAAAAGGGTCAAATGGAGGGAGGAGTACATAAGAGAAAGAAAGTATAACGATTGTTGGCAGGTTGCAAGCAACAAACGCTGGGGTTTTGTCGAAGACATGATTACCTGAGTCCTCAAAGGATGATCATGTATACATAGATAGATAGAGAATGTAGGAGAGAATAGACGATAACGAAAGATCAGGTTTGAGGGGGTTCATTGCCCCCCCTCCCAGTAATTCGAGCACTATACACGCCGTGTTACACGGGGTATCTAGGGTATGTAATGGTGCAGCGTTCAAAACCAAATAAATGACTATTTTGGCAGTCGAATAAATCTATATTAAATTATTTGTATGGAATTTCTATGGAAACAAAATGTATGGGATAATAAAAATATATTAGTTGTACAAAAACTCAATGTCGCGGACTACAATATACTAATATTTCTGTATTAACAGTGCAAGATAAGATATTGCTAATTAGTTTGACCCATTTTGATGCATTGTATTTAATTGCTTTCGTAAATTAGCGGCCTCTAGCGTTTTCAATGTTTCAGTTGGGAGTAATTTTAATTATTGTTGCAAATTACTTACAGCAATAATTAATTGGGCTTATTTATTTCTGAGTCAATTCACTGGTCATGCTAGTAATACACTGATATGTTAATAAAAGAGAATATCTACGATTCTACATTGTAGCATCAACACTGCTAGAGCCGAATTTAACGTCGGTTTATGGCCATAAAGCTACATCAGTGACCGGTAAATCATTAGTGACGTCTACAACAAAGACTGCATGCTAATTGAAGTCCCAGACATTGCTATCGATTGAGAAAACAGACGTTAAATTACATTGAAATCAGTTATTTAATATTTCCTTCATTGCACTTTATATACATTTGTTTTTCTCATTATTTTCCTTATTCTTTTAGTGCAATGCTTCAAGTTAGTGATAATAGTCCCCTGTTTAAATATGACAAATAATTAATTGTTTCCAACAGGTAAGACGCTACAACGTAATTTATAAGATTTTTTTTAAATTTCAAGAGATAAATAATGTATTATCATTAAGGCCTGAAGAAATATGTGATCACGGAATTTTTCGCGGAAAACATGGTTTAGCGCGGAAGGCTCGATTTTCCGCAGAAATTTTTACGAAATATCATTGTCATTCATTGATAGACTGAATATAGTCTACAACAGTACCGCAATTCTCATAGGGCATACGCCGCATACCTCTCACCATTCTAGTTTACCCCTCCCACATGAGTAACTGAGTCAATGAATCTCTGATACCCTATTATGAGTCTATGACTGGTAAATGACTGTTAAATAATACTATTTTTGATTTATTTATGACAAATAATGAGTAGGCCTAATAATAATCACGCAAAATTACGCAAGTGGAACGTATCGCAGAATCTGCAAGCTAAATCGCGGAATTTTGGAGTTTTCGCCGCGGAAAACTTCAGGCCTTAATTATCATGCATCATCACGCATCAGGTAGGCTGTTAACATTATCGTGTATACACATCATCTGCATAACGAATAAAATATATTGTTAAACTTAAGTTTTAATTTTCAAGCTACAATTTTATCTCGACATCAAATGTAGACTACCAACCGCGAAATTGACGTCAAATTCAACAATAGCTGTTAACTATATTTATAATAAATTAGTAAGAACAATCCAACTCTCAAATATTACACACTAATAAAGTTATTGAAAGAAAACAGATGTATCAGATATTTATTAAACTCGACTGTTTTATCGTACAACAAGCAAACCATATAACCAAGTAAAATACATATACCACACAAAATCTTATGATATCGCGTTTTCATCCATATAGCACACAGATGCTACAATTTTATTTTATTATTTGAATTTAACGTCAGAAATAGTTTGGACAAGAAGCCAAGCGGAAAATCGAACTGCAGTCACCGATTAAACAACTTCTACCCATTGCTAAATTTGATGATCTTAAAGCATTGTAATTTTTCAGGTTTTTATGCACTTATAAAATAAATGTTCTTAAATTCTGGTTTCATTCAGTCACAAACAATCCTACCATCTAAGAATTTAAATTAATACTTGTTGTCTAATTGAAGACCCCTAATTATAAACAGTCCTTAGGGGTACGGATATTGATCTTCAAACGAGCTCTTTCGTTTCTACAACAAACATACTAGGCCTAAACAGCGCATTATAGGCCAACTAATGATAAACAAATATCTTAGAACATTAAAGAACAAGCTTCTCAGTTGTTCACCAGATGTCACTAATAATAAATGAACTAATCAGTCACTCGTGAGATGTCACTACTTGGGTTCAGAGGCGTACTTGTAGTGGAGATCAAACACGTCATCGGCTGAAATCTTCTTCCAGCCATCCGCCTCCATCAGGTACACTACAAATCAAATCAAATAATGATTTAATGTCTGGTTCATCATCTGAAGACGATAACAGAAATGTCTCAGACAGCATATGCCATTTTAAGCGGTTTGCAGAAAACTGTTGACACGCACAAAAGTAAATTTATACAGTAAATACAAGCACTAATTAATACGATAATATGACATAGGGGTGGTCGTAGCGCTTAGTGTTTGCCTAAGAAGCAAGTGATCCAGGTTCGAAGCCCAGGTCAATCAACAAGAAAGAATATCCCCAGGTGTCTGGATGATTTGTCGTGTACCTGCGCTGGCTGCATAGAATGTGATCTAAGCAAAGGTATAATTAATCACGGAGCAGTAAAAAAAGTACAATTAAAACAGTGAAAAAGGAAACTAACATGTGCTCCTTATGTCAAGTGTGAAAATGTGAGGTTAAAAAAATAAAAATCACCCGGAATGGGTTCAAACAAATTCAGAGTTAAACCAACTACTCACGTTTTCGTAAAAGGCTTAAGTAGCAAAAACGGGGCTACTGTTATGTAGAAGTTTGGAAGCTAGGTGGTCGATGATAGGACTTTATTGTCTAAGACCATATTTTATTTGCTCAACTATCAAGACTTGCAGAGGTCGAAGCTGTCACATCGGGTGTTTCCTTTGATATCTTGACCCACCATTGTTGAATTTAGCGCTACTGTAGCATTTTGCATAAAACATCGCCCTATACAAGACAATATAATATAGGTTTAACATTTGCAAACATGTTTGTACATTACGCGTCAAAAAATGTGTGTACAACAAATTGTGAACATCATGTGTGAATATAAAGAACAAGCACATCGTATACAAGCACTGATCGTGTACGTACAGTTGACAGTGCCGCCGGAGTAAGCATCACGATGTGTAGCGTGGTAGATAGCTCTACGTCCGAGCTCAAGGGCTTCCTCCTTGCCCAGGTCATACTTGTAGCCACTGTCGAGCACTCCGTACGCGTACACAGAGCCGGAACCCACGCTGAACATGTAGTTAGACATACGTGTCCCGTCACTGTCCACGTAGTACAGTCCTGGACCCTGCGATACATAGTACAATACAATACATAGTAGAATACATTAAATACAATACCTGATATAATACAATACATTGCTGTCCAAATAGTACAGGCCTGGGCCCTGACATACAATACAATACAGAGTATAATACAATACATAATACAATATGGGTTTAATGTCCAGTTAATCATCTTACGACGCTATCAGGGACGTCTCCAACAGCACAAGCAATACTAACTGGATCACATTTGCAATTAGCAAGTTGTAAATGTTAAAATATAGCAGGTGCCAACACTGGTCAAACACAGTGCAAGTTCATCTATAATACAAAACATGATATGGATGGTCGTATGCAAAACCGGACCAACGACCAAAATAAATAATTTTTGTTATTCGCATTATATTTCCAAAACCATAAACTGACAGAATACCAAACAGAATACAATTTTTGGCCAGTATCACAGAACACCATTAAATCTAGTAAATACCAATAAAATATTTGCAATATTGTGGAAACAATTTAGAAATATTGCTGAAATAAACACCATTTTTTACGATATTTCTGATGGTCTTTAGTCCTCTTTTGCATACGACCAGCTATATAAGTGTACTGCGTGAATAAGCTTTAGGTGGTTCTGCACTTATTTATCAGTACACATAGGATGCTGGTAATGACAACAGTCAGACTCGGTTTTTTAAAGGATATAGATTGCGGATAAATAGGATAATTTAATATAGGCTCATGGTTCATTCAGTTGATCGAAGCACTTCAAACATTCACTTAGATTAATAGCATTGACTCAATTGAGAGACAACATGGAATAAGCTTACGGTTCCAAGACTCCAAGCTAGCAATTGGTCTTTCTTACTTTCCATTTCTATTAAGTAACAGTCAATTCCAGTTTCAACTGTATTAAATCTATTGTGTGCCTCTTGATATATTGAACCCCTTGATAATAGTGAGCGATTGAAGTATTATAGCACCGTAACTGGAATTCGAATTTTAATAATAATTTAATTGAAAAGTAACACAATAGAAATCCATAGAATATGATGTTATGAAGTGACTGCATGCACTCCTGCTTTGTGAATAAAATTCAATATCGACTGACCTTACTTCAATTCGGACAGATTATAATTATTGTCCGTAATATAGGCAACTAGGCTCCAACCAAATGACAGTACGACAGCGTATGAATGGGCACTACATGTATCTATCTATCTATCTATCTATCTAGTTCTCTGCCACGTGGCAGGTCCAACGCCAAAATTTCATACACACAATCAACTATCTCGCTCTTTAATATCAACTATCTCGCTCTTTAATGAGCACACCGCCGATCAACCTAATAAGTCCGTCTCATCACAAAGGTTTTGCTTTTCCACACCTTAAATGATGCCTTGTTCAAGGAAAATAGAGGTTTATGAGGTGGTTTTTCATTGCTTTCCTCAGTATATGCGTTAGTCGGCTCTTACGAAGCACGTGCAGTTATCGATTGAACTATTTTCAAATATCCCTGACCCAACACGGGACAACACTACATGTATAGATCTACGGAATCCAGTGTTCTGAAAGACGGCAGATCCAAGACACAGATTCATACACAATCTTCCTTGTCGCGTATTAATGAGTACCATGGATTAACCCCCAGAAATTCATCCCTTCACAATGTCTTTACCTTTAGCAAATGTAAAATGATGCCTTAATCCTAGGAAAATGTTGGCAAGTTATAGGCAAACAAATTATCAAGATACGATCTAACTGACTGAAAATTTAATACCTTCTTAGAAACTGAAAACTTTGCATTTCGAATAAAAATCATAACAACTATTATTATAACTACTAGGCCTACAGCATCTAGAAATATAACACTACTAGCATTTATTGTTATGCATAAGCTAAAAATCAGAGAGCTCAACGAAGCATACTTCTAAGGTCCCTAACAGCACCTTCGAGTGAGGAACCGAACGTTACATCCTCATAGTTTGTATCTGCTTTGTATCAAAAGGGCCAGGTATTTTATAATTGAGAAGTGCGAGCACATAACTCATAACCACGTTCTATGGTTATTGCAGAACATGTACTATGCGTTAGAGTTGTTAGAGTTAATAATTCAGCATTGCTCACGGCATTTCGCCTACAACTGTAATCAAATTATCTTCCTGTCCATACAAGTGATCACATATATATTTTAGCTTAATGACCGTGGGCAGCTGTCTATAACCAAGTGGGGCAACAAAATGCCGTTCTTGATGTCGTCGTCAGATGATGAAACGAACGTTGAATTTGCATTGATTGATTGATACCCTTTCGCATTGATTGATTGATACCCTTAAATGAATATTAAATTTGCCATATATATACTCAAATTTTAAACATCTAGGTTGAACATAAAGTACTAATTGACTAGGGGCCAGGATTTCATTGCACTTCGTTGCCCTGCGAGCTTAAAACTTGTGCTCTGCCCTGTGTGTACCGAGGTCACAAGTAGAGGCCTCGGAGACACAGACGTTTATCATCTAATTATGACACAACGTTTATAAACCTCAACAATACACACACACATATAGGTTGTAATTCATACTTTTGCAAAAAATAACAATTCAGAGTATCGCCCCCATCCATGACAAATCGTGCACCATGTAGGCCAATGCCAAATCTAATGAGAATAAATAAGTGAAATAAATACTATGCTGGCTATTTCTTGTGCCCTTAAATTTTTCAACTTAATCATAATATGCAGCAATTACTATAAAGTTAAAGAAGAATAACAGTTTATATGAACCTTATATAATTAGATGTTGAAAGATGACTGATCTCCAGGTGGCGAGAATCTTCATGATTAATCTCATCCGCCTCTGTCAGTCAACATCGCAAATATAAATGATTATATCAATCAAGCATGCAATCAATACATATATTTATTAACCACTGCTCTATGCTGCGAATATGCGAAATTTCATAGTAACGTTAAATGGACAATGGAGGGTCAAGTCGCCCTGCAGCAAAAGGTCACAACAGGTTATTATTCAGTGATAACTTCTTAAACACATTAACAAGTGGAACAGATAAGGCCTTACCGGGGTTGTGGTCTAATGGTTAAGGTGCGCGGGTGCTTTGAGTGGCCTGCAAGTTGTCAAGTGTGCTATTTAAACGGTACAATTAACTAAAAAATGTATGTAAACATATGTGTATGTCATGTGTGGTATGAAGGGAATAAAATAAAAGTAAATGTTCAGAGGGTTGCTTTACCGTTTGCATCTGTCTGAACTGTACCACAGATTTGTCAGTAACCAATCACAGCCAACCGAAGCCACCAATTACAGCTCTCCAAATCCCCAAACAATCAATTACAGCGTTAATTGAAGTAAATTGCAAATCTGTACTTTGCCAAATCTGTACTACAAGCAGTATAATGATTAGCTTACCGTTTCCCTGCGTGTAGCTGTCAGACGAACCAAATTTGTTCTTCAACTGTTGTGCAAGTTCCATAGGTTTATTTGCAATGTTTCTGTTCAAAACAGTAAACTTATTTAATATTATTGCTTATCAACCGTTCAAATGCGAAATTGATGGTTAGAAACTAATAACCAGTAATATTCACTAACAGTTGCTATAGACACAGCAGGGTGAGCAGTGTAGACAACTGTAATATGAAAATTCATATCTTCGCTGATCACATGATGAAAACCATTGCTATTAATACTCGTAAATATAGAGAACTAGGCCGTCGTTAACCATCCACTGCATACAATTTTATTAGTCATTACAATATCGTTAATTTTTTTATTTTACTCCATGCATAGATCAATTCAATAGAGCTTTCTTTATTCGAAACAGCAAATCACTATCAAGGAAAGGATTTTAAAAGTAACAAGGCAGCTAGTGAAAAATGTAGGCCTACTCGTCATTATTTCATTAACCTTTCAAATATATAGGCTGCTCGTACTATTTGATAATCAATCAAGCATGTCAATAGATGTACACCGATTACTGCTATTATAGCATAGGGAAGTAAAGCAGCCTACTGAAGGCTTGCAACTCAAAGGGTCTCCAAAACTGGGCACAGAATCCGCGATCTCATGATTCAAAAGCTGCAGCGCTGCCTTTAAACCACGGAGCTTCTCCATTGTATGACTAATTGTATTACTCCCAACGGATTTTCTATATAAATACATAATAAATAATTATAGAGTTCTCATAAATGCACAGAGTGAAAGAGAGAGAGAGAACTATGCTTTATTATTCATTCAAAAAGTTCTACAAAATATACAAGACGAATAGCAACCAGTCATGTAAAAGTAAAACAAAAAATGAAAAACACAAGCAAGCACACATACTTGATCCCATGTCCCACATGTTTCAGCACACGTGAGGATCTCCTCCTCTGTAGCAACACCCCGTTCTGTTCAAGCAGTGCTAACTTATTCTCATACGATATGACTTTTCGTCTCAACCTGGTTACTGTGGCACTGAACCTCTGGTTGTTTCGCTCAAATGTGGCCTTGATGGTCGGGAGCTGATCCCTGTCGACCGTTGAGCAGGCCGCTAAATATCCGTCAACGTTCTCTGTTAGAGACACATTTTATTGTTCTGATAATTACCGTACAATAATTGTGATTTAATAACACCGACCACGCTTAATTACCGTACAATAATTGTGATTTAATAACACCGACCACGCTTCCAATATAGAATCGTTGTCTTACTCGTTAGGGTAATGCTTAGCAATGGTTTTGCCCACGTTCTACTTTATTAATGTGTCGGCTTATCTGCCGACTAACGCAGATTCTGAGGAAGGCAACGGTAAATCACCTCAAACTATAACTAAAAATTATATTTTCTCATGTTAAAAGTTAGGTTTGGTAAAGGTAAAGCCTTTGTGATTAGATTAATGTATAAGTTGATCATTAATGAGCGTGACTGTACAGGAATGTTTGCTTTGGACCTGCCACATGGCAGTACAATAGATATTACCAAGAGGCTTATTATACTGTTGGTTCTTTGATATTTCGACATAGCCGAGAATAAAAATATCAACGATTATATCAATCAAGCATGCAATCAATACATATATTTATTAACCACCGCTCTATGCTGCGAATATGCGAAATGTCACAGTAGCGTTAAATGGACAATGGGGGGTCAAGTCGCCCTGCAGCAAAAGGTCACAACAGGTTATTATTCAGTGATAACTTCTTAAACACATTAATATTATAATCAAATCAATGAGGATATAACGTCTGATTTCTGACCCAAAGGCGATGTCAGGGACGTCCCAAGCAGAACTTATCCAAATTTTGTTGTACAAAGTCTGCGAGGAGTTGATTGTTACGTACCTAGCCTTCTGTAGACAGTGACAGCAATAACAATTGTCACACTAATAACAATTGTCACATTAATAAAAATTGTCACACAAGTGTGACAATGATAACACTTGTCACACTAGTGTGTGATATGCGTCATAAATGTATAGTCATGTAGAGTCGTTGACACTACAATTTTTTACATAGTCTCACAACTGTTACACAGACCGACAATTGTTATTTGACAGCAAAACGTATTACTGATAAAGATTTATACTCTACCATTCTGAGTAATAATAACAAACTTTATTACACATTCTTATGGATATGCTTGATTTATTACATGTCGGGTAATCTTTACAATTCAACAGAATACTATGTATGCAGTACAACGCATATGAATGACTAATGTAACAATGGCGTCAGTGTAACGACCATAAGGTTACATCAGTGACGGATGAGCCAGGTAATTCTAATCGCCCATCTATGGAGCCTTGCTGAGAATTAATTAATTAATTAATCAGTGAATGTCAGAAAATTCAATCAGCTAAAATGTCTGCATAAAAATATCTTTAGACCAGTGATACTGACTTCACCATAGATGTGTTTTTCTAACGGATTTGAGTGGTCCAGTTTATACAATGTATTTTTTAAATTATCTTCTTTAATTTCCACACATGTCAGACGCATGTGCTTACATGATTTCCTTTTCTTA
>JAQFZF010002269.1:0-12668 GCA_034695365.1 Enchytraeus norvegicus
CCACCCCCCCCCCTCCCTAAATTCGTTAAACTCACAAATGTCCCTAAAATATTCGAGCATATTATAACATTATAAATCTCCCCCCCCAAAAAGAACGAAAAAAAACATGCATATCCCCTCAATAAATTTAAATTCCTCCCATTGGGAAGGAGACAATGATTACACACTGATATTAAACATAGGAGACTTTAAAATTAACAAACCATCATCACTGTCCTTATAAAGCAATGCAACAATTACGTGCAACAATGCAACAATTGCATAATAGAAGCTGACATTCCCATTCTTGATAATTAATAAAAAAATTCATTTTAGATAAACCTACTTTGTCATATAAACTTGTTTTAAGCAGTTAGCCCTTATATTAATACTGGTTTTATTTTACACTTTCATGGATAATAATATATTGTGAGTTTGATTTTGATTCACTAAAATATGAATTCTTATGAATATGGGGGTTAATTGTTGCAGATTGGTGAGATGTGTCTGTTCCTGTGCAGCGAGGCAGCCAACCAGGTCACGGGCTCTAATCTCATCATGGACGGAGGATGGTCGTCTAAGTAGTGAATGAGGTCGATGCAGTCTCGTGACGAGTTCAGTCAAGTTCTGACGACTCAGTTGCATGAAATTAGCGCTTGTAATATTGTATTTGTTTTGATCTTGATATAATGGCAAAGGTCTGATGTTAGCTGTCTATTACAGTGTATAATAATCACATCAGCTTATAATGTCTTACTCTGTATTCTGTTATTGGTTATAGTATTCAGATAATAGTGTTTGTCTCACTTTAACAAGTTGAGAAATAATTTCATAAATTAATTTTTTACAGTTTAAGTAATTTCAACGTGTTTGTATTTTTTGAGATATGCATTAGGGCTTATTTCACTTTGTAGGTAATTTGTTACTGTACATCTTTTAATGTTATAGATGTGTGTGGTTCGATGTGTGTGGTTATAGACGCAGAGTCATAACAAGAGGATTAGAGTTTGTGGCGCCGAAGCCTTCACTTACGACCTCTGCACACACAGGACTGAGGGCAACTATAAGCTCACAGGACTAGGTAGTACTATGTTTTCCCGGCCTATCAGTTCAAGTGTTTTTGATATCCTGTTGAATGTTGAATATTTTTTATTTATCAGCTGTGCAGAAATGATATGAAAATGTTCATTACACACTGAAAGAGGATCGTGAAACTCGAGTAGAGTTTACTTATAGTTAGTAGACTATTACTTTGTAAGTAATTCTCTGTAGGCTAATCGATGTTTCATTCACACTTGATAGCTTCCATCCTCTCACTGTAATGGCTGCGTCGTGGGATACGTTACGTTATCCGAGCATATTTGAGCTGGAATTTAACAGCCCCTCCGAGCGTGATAAAAGGATCACGTCTTGGATGGTACGTAGTAATAGGCCTACGCAAGAAGCAGGAAATGTAATAATTTCTTTTTCTTTTACAAGAACTATTTGCATTCTATGTAAATGTTCTCCAAAAAGTAATCTACTGGAATTTTTACAAAAGGCAGTAGGAGCTAACCGAGTCGTTGAATATTGTTTAATTTTTAAAATTATTTATTTATTCATTTTTAAGAGAAAATTGCGAGTTTTCGATGCTCATTCCTGTGTAAGGTTTCACGAGTTGCAGTCAAAATATAAATTAAGGACAAGATTTGGCTCCTTGACATCCTGTGGCTGCAGCAATAATGAGTACAACAACAGCCGTCCAGTGTCCACCATCAGTGGAAAGTAGAAAGCAACTAATTGAATTAATTATTTCATATTAATTTTAATTAAATAATTTACTTCAGATTCAATTTATTAGTAATAAACAATGTTTTATGAACAGAATTAAATAATGTGCATAACTGTCATGACAGCCATCATGCATTCCGTAATATTTGATCATTTCTCTCTATATATAGGCCTAATATTCGTTTATTATCATCAATCTGACGATCACAGATTGCTACAACCAACATACAACACACATCACAAAACACAGTCAACTTAAAATAGATTAAATATTAACGAGAACCTCGCATAAAATGAAATAAATGTGCAATGTTCTAGACATTGACCCTATTACGTTGATGACACTCAGCTATATATTCTTCTTGTTCTGATTCTGATCAGTCACTAGCTAAACTCTGCTCAGTTCTTGATCAGGTTTATTCCCGATTCCGAATCGATCTAATTCCAACGAAATTATTAAAATCCTGCATTGATTCATTAACTCCGCCTATTATACATCGTATTAACCTCTCACTCATTGAAGTAGTTTCTCCTACTCAATTCAAACAAGCCATTGTCAAACTGCTTCTGAAAAGCCTTCACTACCTAAGAATGATCTGTCTAGCTATCGCCCAATCTCCAACTTAAACTTCATCTCTAAAGTTCTCGAAAGAGTGCTTTATTCCCGTCTCTGTAGTCACCTTGACTTTTTTCCATCATTGTCCCCATTTCAATCTGCCTATAGGAAATTCTACTCCACTGAAACCGCTCTTATCAGAATCCATAATGATCTCTGCTGTGCCAGCATAGCATATCACCAACCATCTGTCTAGTAAAGGCCTGGTAGTGTTTATTATACGTTGTTGTATATTTTGCACATTGAGCCATCTCAATATGCAAAATATACAGTTTGTCTTAGTAAAAGCACTGCCAGCTGAGGAAGGCAACGGAGACCCACCTCATAAAAAATCATCTCCAAGATATATGGCATGCAACCTGAACAAATGCCCTCAGTCACGTGCACCCTTTCAGTAGAGGGTGCTAAGATTAACTGGGGATAGAGAGGTAGGCTACGGAAACTTTGTATGCCATGGACCTGCCACTTGACAGAGCACTAGATAGATAGATAGATCGAATACCTTAAATTACATCCCCATTGTCTTCCGTATTCCCTGTGTTGGTTATGGTACAATTACAAATTGACCAATCGAAAGGCGTAGGCCTATAAGCTTATGTGTCTCGTTAAAGCCGACCATGGCAGTCACCGAGGAAAACAGTTGGAAACTACCTCAGAAACTCTTAGTTTCCATGAATAGATGCATGATTTTAGCTGGCTGTCACAAACTAGATTTGACCCTAGTTCATGTCCTCAATAGTATGGGCTTCTTGCAAAGATTAACTATGCACAGTCGATTATGAAATCAAACAAGTTTCGTTTATTACAATAATATTAAAGAAAATAGAAATATAAAGATAACATAATAAAAAGATAGAGATGAGTGTCCTTGCACTAACTAAACAGTTTATCAATTTAGTCACTCAATCAGTTCATTAGCAAACACAAATAAACTTCTTGTATTTAGTGTATAGATAACTGTACACACGTTATTTGGTTATAATAACCACAACAACCTAATAATAATAATTCAGTTCAATAGGAACACCCGCCTTCCATCCAATAGAAAAGCAAGCTAAAAGGAGACAAACCTCAAGCAAGCCAACAACTTACAACAAAACCAATTTGTATTTTCCAACCAAACTACAACATGACTAATTACTAAAACCTACGAGCTAAATTCTTCACTGAGCCACCTTGATTCTGAATGAGACTGGCCTGTCGTTACAGGAGTGTACTAGGGAGTCTATAGGGAGTCTATACCTTTCAAGGGATATATTATCTGAGACTATTTAGCAATATTCCTAGACTAGCATACACTACTGGATATACTATATCTATAAAGCTAACAGAAAACTAAACATAACTACTGGTAAGTTTAGGCTACTTTCTAAAATCTCAAACGCAACGCCCACTTGAACAACTCGCAAACTCTAGTCTAACTCCATTAACAGCCAACGTCCAAGTGGGCGTTGCATTTGAGATTTTAGAAAGTAGCAACTCCGCAACGATTTCAGGGTCTATTGTCGATACTGTGCAAAACCTATCAATAATTTAAGAACAATTTTATGTATAAGTGCTCACTCCTGTCTGGTTAATGTATATGATCAAACAGTTTTGGCTTTAATTAATTATTTAAATTTATTAAGCAAAAGAAAAACCTGTTGCGGAGGGGACATTTTCATTGCGGAGGGGACATTGGTTTAGCTAAAATCAGTCATGTGTCATTATATGCACTCGGAAACTGGAATTTTGTTGTCAATAAATTTTGCTGCATCCTTGCCACAAACTAGGTTTTACCCTTGTTAATGTCCTCCAAATTTTGACTCTTGAAAATATTAACTATACACAATTGGTCATGAAATAAAAATAGTCCCTTTAATACAATATAATAAAGAAATGGAAATATGAAAATAATAAAAATATTGAGAAGAGTGTCCTTGCACTAACAAAGAGTTCATACAAACTGATCAACTAAAAGTTCTTCAAATTAAATTAAATTGTCAGTCCAAAAAGTTAATTAGCTTTGTTATATAGATAACATAAATATACTATTATGGAGCGTTCAAAGTCTTGACAAACAATATACTAGTACATATACTTTTGTATGTATACTTAATATAGATATACTTATACGAGTACATTTATATATATATATAAATATATAAATAAGATAGTAATAAAAATTATTAGCCCATAACAGCTAAAGAAATAATGATATTTAAGATATTGACCAGGCTCTACTCTTTATAATGAAGAATAGACTAACTCTGAATCAATTGCTAAATCTTAGTCCTGTCCTAAATCACTCGTCTACTGGACGAAAACTCACTTATATAATATAAACTAGGATTATACTCACTATGGACTCAACTATGCTTATACTTAGTTATGGGTTTCTTAATAGACTTGGGTCTTACCTACTAGTAACTAGTGCACTAGCAACGACGTTCTCTACTCTACCACGAGCTATGGCTTAGAAACTACTAATACTTGGCAGATTAGTATAGTACTACAATACCTAATACAAATCACCCCAGGGTGGACTACCTTTAACGTTCCCTAATCCTATCTACTGAATATTACAGTTCTCATATAAACAAGTCAACTAGTATGTACTACTGGTACAACTAATTCTAACTCTAGCTCAAAGCCTCACTGGGTAAACCACAAACTCTATACATCCTGTCACTATATCAACAACTAGAACCCCAGTGACCAGAAGCCTCGTGGCATCCACATGCTAACTTTAAGTAGCCTACAAGCTACACAGTTAAATCAAGGCTGTCAAACCACTAAACTGTCTCTATTATAATTAAGAAATAACTACACAGCAATATACATCAGCATACTCCGGGACATCCATACAGCCGTACATGCACACACACAGTGACAAGCAACCCCACACTTATACAGAGACACACAGCTAGGCAGAGACACTCCAGCATAACTCTAGGTAGGCCGCTCACTGTGGACATAAAGTTGAGCATAGCAGACACATTCAACAATAGGCCTGCTGATCAATGAACTGCAAGGATATAATCACACTACATGGACTTGAAATATAATTATAGCAACTCCACACAATGTAAACCAGGTAACCACTAAAGAGGCCTTAGTACATGAGCCCTGGATAAATCCATGACAATGTCAAGCACGAACCCTGACAGAAAGATTGTGCAATGCTGTCAGATCTGGATTTTTCTTTGTTATTGAATTGTATAGTTCTGTTTGGTTGAGGTGGACTTGATTTCCCTGCTAAGAAATCAAATGTCTTCCAGTATTTGTATGTGTTTGTTTTGTGGTCCCATTTGTCTGATAGCTTTTCTTTCCATTGGTTTGTTTTGTGTACAGCAATCAGTTTATTTATTTCTTTGTTTAGGATTTCAATGTTTGGATCTTTAGGGTTAGCTGTTCTTGTTTCATTTCGTAGTTTAATTTTGTTATTTATGTTCTCTGGTAATGGTGTATGGTATGAGTTGAGTTTGCCTTTAGGAATGTGGTGTTTGTCAGCCATTAGTATTGCATTTATTAGGATTTTGTTTCCAATGTGAGTGTTAGTTGGTTTCGGATTGTTGTTTAGGGTATTTTCTATTTCCTCGGTAAATGCAGTCCAATTTGCTTTTCTGTAGTTTTGTGTAACAACGGTTTCTATGTGGTTTTAGGCGCTTCATCATCATCAGGAGTAAAGTGGAGTCAGTAAAATTATTTTAATTTAAAAACAAGTTATTTTATAGATTAAATGGTATGCCATTTAAATCTGCTCATAACTGCGGGTGATATAAACTAAAATTCCGCTTGCGATTGTAGTGAGTGTGGCTTTGCTGAACCTCAAATAAAACTAACGTTAAGTCATGCTTCATCTTTTTTAGTTTTTGCGCCTGACATACACACATGTTTACAGAGGTCCTTTGCAGTTTACTGTAAACTGCACCAATTAATCGTAAATTTTCCATATATGGGGCGAGTGGCAGCTAGATTCGATACACGATTAACCTTTAGTATATTTGCATTGATTGATACGTGTACTTTCGGTGATTTCACAAAAGGCAAACGTTTCCAATTTTCGTTTGCAGCGTTTGCATTTACAAGTTTGTTTGGGTTTGCAGACGGGTAGTTTATATGTAGTTTTATCGAACTAGTGAACATTTCTATGTTATTGTAGATCGAATTGTCTGCCTGCCGCCAGTCAGAATGTGAAAGAAGTATTGACAGGGTGCAAGGATCATGTGAAGAAGATAGAACAAGTGTGCAATAGTAAGGGCTATATGAACCCCATCCCTGTGCATCTAACGGAATACTAACTCTGCAACTTACTGAATAACATTATATGTAGGACATATTAGTTATAATGATAACACTTGTAAATCATGAAATATGACAAATCAAAATATCAACATTAATGTTGATTAATATATTAATTAATATATCTTAGTTAATATATCAGCATACGTCCCAAAATGTTTGGTATTATTAAATTCAAATGTCAAGCTGGCTTAGTGGTAACATCGTGAACTTTCTAACATGTCGTCCAGGGGGGTTCAACTCGCGGTAAAACCGATCAGAGAGTAAATTCTCAGTCGTAGTATGGTTGGTCGCTGCATAGCGCACGAAATGGGTCTTAAACAAGCATCTGATGCTTCCTGACCCAATATCCTGTTAATGTTTTTATGCTATTATATTGTTATTTTGTTGTTATAAGTAAATGTGCCAGTGTTGGATCCGGGAAACTTGAGAATAGGCAAACTGAAAACTGCACATGTTTCGTTAAAAGTCGACTAACGCAGATAATTTCATACTGAGGTAGGCAACGGGAAACCACCTCAGAAATCAGAATATATATTCCCAAGAAAAATGGTTTCATTTTGGGTGAGGTAAAGGCATGGCCTTTTTGATGGGATCAACGTGATGATCAATGGAGTGCTCATTATTGAGCGTGATGTCAGATTGTGGTTCAGAATATGTGCCTTGGACCTGCCATTTGGCAGTGCACTAGAGATAGATACTATAGATGAGCAGATACATAAATAGATACATGTAAATAGCCTATCATTGTTAGGTTTATAATATAATGTTTTGTTGAACCCCATTACAGCTTTTCTCAAATGCCGGGTCGTGAAATACAATCTATAAATAATGACTAAATCGAGGTGAGAATGTTCGTGAATTTATGTAGTTAATTCTAGGTCTTGTTGACAAGTATAATAAAAACATAGCAAATGCTACTAAATGATGACGAGTTGCCCCTGAGGTCATTATTAAAATTAACCTAACAAATATGTCAGATGGAAAAATATTTTCCAGAGCACAAAGAAAAAGTTAAAACATTATCGAGCTATGGAAGCAAATGTTTGTAAAACTCTGCCCTAATGGGCAATACTGAAATTATACATTCTTTTGAGGCAATGCCTCATAAATCATGCCTCAATCATCGCAAAACAATGCCTCTATTTAGTACCTTTTTAAGACTTTATACCATTGAATGAATATCTATTCTAGACATGTATATCATGGTATATAGCAATATTATTTAGGATAAAATTACTATTCATATATCGTACTATTGCATTGAAGTTTTCATTTACTTAGACAGTGAAGTAGCAGGTGGGATCCAGGGGGTTCACCGGCAAACTTTAAATGTTTAGTACGATGGTAGTGCCTATATCATGTTATGAGTGCATCTCCGTGGCTCAATGGTTAACGCATCTGCCAGTTTGTGTCCAATTTTACAGGTCTGGGTTTCAATTCCTAGTCGTGTCAATCAGAATGTAAAATCTCGGATGTATAACGGACCAATTAAGCCCTCCATACCCTCGTGGGTCGGTTAATTGGAAGTAATTAGTACGTAGTAGGTGATTATTTCGGTAGATTGTGAAGGGTTTTGAAGGCGCATATGACCCAATTATCAAATAGGATTGTATAGAGTGAGGCTGGCGACCTCACCATAAGATTAATGACCTACCTGTGTGCTGCAATTTCTCAGGATCGGCATCAGCTCCGCACCTACGTTCGGTAACGATTATGGTACCCAACCCTTACCTTTATTATATCATGCCAAGGCATCTCTATACTTTATAAAATAATTGCATACTCACCTGCTTGACATTGCATAGGGTAGGCAACACAAACGTGTTATGTCGGTCTAAATAAATTAGTCAATATATACAATATACAATACATACTACATACTTGGCCTACATTTCACACCACAAAATACAATACAATGAGGTTTTAACGTCCTGTTACTCACATAACGAAGGCAATGTCAGGGACGTACTTTTGTGAATACTTTTTCGCTACAAAAAATAATAAGTAATGAACGAAACAGCAGTAACAGTTACAAACATGCCATTCTGACATTTCAGCTTCAGGCGTTCCTATCGACAATGTATTACATAACACGGAGTTGGAATGCTGTGTATGAGTTAAAACTGCAGGCGAGTAGTACCTTCCAACGTTCCATACTCACATTATCGCGATATTTCCAGTCTCTCAGCTGTCTTTTCCGTTCCTGTAACTCTCTGTAACTGTAACTGTTCCTGTAACTCTCTGTCCGGCCTTTACCTTCATCTCTCACTCGTTATTATTTCGCTCTCACTCTTGTCTGTGTGTATAATTCACACACAGATGTCTTGCCCCGTTGGTTGTGGCATATAGTAAGATAGGCTGTTCATTTACTGTTCAAAGCGCTTCTGAGACTTAGTAACTGTTAAGTGTGCGTTATATAAAGGTTTCTGATTGGTTGATCGATGCATCGTGACAATCTTGTATCATTCCTTCTCAATGTCTACGGCTGTATCTACATATTTTTTGACTCTTCTATTGCTGTTTCTCCTCTCTCTATATATATTTTCTTCCGGATTCACGATATAATTTATTGGTTTCTTGTCTTATTGCATTCGCATATCTAGTATGATGTTTAAAAACTCGACATTTCTGAACGCGAACGACTAGAACACATTATAGGCCTATTATGGAACACATTATATTGAGAAAAAAGTAAATGTTTCTGTTTATCCAGTAAGCCTACTTTACAAGCGAAGTATCGAACAGTTTATATTGGCTATTGTTATAGGCCTACAGTAACTATTAGGCTAGCCTTTGTCTAAGTGAGAGTGTTATCGTATGATATTTCATATTATTCGCTGGAGGCGATATATACCACAGCCCTTCGTTGCATTGGTGCGTTCTATTTCAAGCGTAGATATTTACAGATCTTTGTTCCAACAGTTGTAGGATTATTTAACAATAATTATTGTTATTAATAGGTTATCAGCTGTTTTCATTATCTTCCCACATGCCGCTTAAGAATTGCTTCTGTTTGATACAACACAATACACTATATACTATTTCTGCAAACTGTTACTGCATGTCAGTGCATGCTTATCGTGCTAATCAGGGTCCCAATCCCTCCAAGCTTCTAGGAGCCCCCAAAAAAGTAGACTATAATATATGATGGTCCCCCCCCCCCAGCTCATCCTTTTAGCTAGTCACAATCCACCCCAACCTTAGTCACGGAGCGAGCCGCTCCATCATCCCCCAATGGGGGCGCCTGGTGCTACTCAGGGGCCCCCAGGGCCTTTGGGGGAGGGGGGGTGATGCAGCGGCTTGCACCATGACTGAGGCGGGGGGGGGGAGTTGTGATTAGCTGGAAATTAAGAGCTTTGGGGGGGGGAACTATCATATATAATATATATTCGACTTTTTTGGGGGCGCTACAACAAGCTTGAAAGGATAGGGGCACTTGGTGCTACTTAATACTAGATCCTGGCTAAACCACTATTTCTGCTATTCACTCTTTGATGCTGCCGCGAATCTCTGTTATTGTTTTGAATTTCATATCGTACCGCGAAAGCTTTAACTTTTCCACCTGCACGCAATGCTTTGTTAAATAAAATACTTGACTGCAATGAAGTCGTATCGTATTTCTAGTATTCCAACTAAATGAAATATGATTTCAAAACAACCACGTTTAGTATCAACTTCTGTACGGCTATACTATATTCTTTGACAGGCTACTTTAATTCAGGGGCTTCAATCCCCCTCCAAGGTGGTGGCATCTGAAATCTCCCCCCCCCCCATTGAACTAAAACATGGATGTCCGGTCACATGTAGTTTTCAGCTAGGTTAAGGGAATGGTGCGAGCGAAGAGAGCAATTTTTATCATCATAATTTTTTTAAATCACGTTCGCCTAAGCAAAGCCCTGAAAAATCCCCCAACAATTCTGAAAAATCCCCTCAAGATACGAAAATATATCCCAAAAGGTACTACTAAAATCCCCCCAACGTCCTGGAGGACTCCGTTTGATTCCTCATGTATAGACGTAGAAGCCCTGGCCGCTACTTTTTGAAGTATGTTTCTGTATCGCACGGATTACAGCGAGTGAACCGGATGAGATTCGAACCCGTGGTCTCATGCTTATCATTCAAATGTGCCACTGACTAGTCCATCCAATCGGGACGCTGAACATAATAATTTGGTTTAAAGACCGGTGTGTTGTGGACTGTTATTACATTGCTATTGTACTGGTGGTTTGATGTTGTCTGTATTTGCACATTCCGCTTGGGACTTCCCTTTTTGACTTTTTGATTGATTGATTGACATCGCCTTCGGGTCGGGTGAGGAACCGGACCGTTAAATCCTCATTGATTGATTGATTGGTTGCATAAGAGTTTACAACTTTATATTGCATTCCGCGTTACCATATTATTACCGAAAAGCGGCTTGCTAAACTTAGCAGACATTATGTTAGGCCCAATAGTTATAACCTTGCCATGCTCGTCTAACTTTAGACAACTCGAGGAGAAAGTTCTAGGCATAGCATGCGTGGAGGGCATGCATGTAGGTGGAAGCACTGTCAGAGTGTCTGGAAAAATAAATTCCGTGGATGCAAATATATGTGGCTACAATAGTAAGCCATTGAATCAGTCAATCGGTTGTTTATTATCAGACATCAAACAGTCCATCATACAGAAACAAATAAAAGAAAACATTTACTTATTAAGCGTTTATCATTTTTCTCTCGTATGCTATTGATATCAACTTTTGGCGTGCAAAATTATAAATTTGAGAATAAAGCAACCTGAAACTGTAGGCCTAATTCTTTCGTAAAAGCCGACTAACGCAGATACTGAGAAGACAACTCGAAAGCACCTCACAAGCTATATACTGTACCTTGAAGAAGGACATTATTTAACTAAAGAAAGAGCCATTATGATGAGATCTTGTTGGTCGAGGATGTGCTCTTAATGAGCCAGATAGTAGACATTAAAAGGACCCTTGTGTCTTGGACCTGTCAATTAAATTTGTTAAATTTTATTAGAAATTAAATGTGTTGGATCTGCCTTTAGGCAAAGCACTTATGGTGCAAATACATATTAGTACTAGTTACACTCTAATTAAAATAGTAGTTTTAAAAAGTTATTATTTTGCACAAACCTATATTATAACTAATTTTAGCGTCTGTTGCCTAAACAAAGGTTAATATTAATGTCCTAGACGGCTGAGACTCGAACCCGTCACATCCTGCTTATGAGAAAGCGTGTTACCGACTATGATATCCACTGGGATATGTTTACAGCACAAGCCAGGCCTACATTTAAGAAAATCAAGTTTGTTGCATTGTAATGTAGTAATTGGCTACAAATGTCATGCTCGCTATGCAGTGTACTAGAAAAGTGGATACTGAAGACGGATGTGCCGTGGAACATTTCTAAGCTATTAGCAGGATTTTAGTTTCATCCCGGAGACTGTCTGTAGAGGAACTCGTCTGAGCAAAGTGGGAGTAGAATCCGTAGGCGATAAAAGTTGTTTTCCTCGCATTCCCATTGCTAGAGAGGTATCTCTACTGTGTAGGGTGCATGGCCCAGCATTGTAGTGTGTAGGAAATTGTAGGCTTATGTTAGAGCAGACGTAAATAATTTTAAATGTAGTAAGCTTTAGATTTTCTGTCAGAAAAAACCGGACCGATAGTGTCACTGGCGATCTGTTTGGTTTCCGACTGCGGATCAGTATGTGCGGGGTTCGAATCCTAGGCTTACCCGTCACTGATATCCCTTTCGAGAGATGAAACTGACTTTAAATTCTGCTTTAGCCTTTTTAGCCTTTTGAAATTGCTACACGAAATTTTGTTAGTATCCAGGGAAGATTAAATAGGAGGGATCGCCCCTTCTAATTGGGAGGCCTAAGATTCCATTGCTAGAGCTGCTGGAATGAACCCTGGATCCATCCAACTCAAACGTATTTCGGCTTTCATTCTAGGCCAGCAGCAACAACATGATTGTATATCTATTATCTAGCGTAACTGTGTGCGTCTATAATGAT